>NDXB01018445.1:245635-288281 GCA_002631895.1 Agapornis roseicollis
GTTTGTTTTTTTTTTTTTTTTGGTGCATGAGGTGGGGGAAGAGAGTGCTGGACTATGAGCAGGCCTTGCCCTGAGTGGACTCATAGCACCCACACAGCCTATGTCTTGCTTTAGCCCTGTGTTACATCTCTGAAAGCTCTTCAAGACGTTCAACCAGCAGCTTATTTACCTTGAAAAAAATCACTTATCTGTGAAATTATGTTTTGCAGTACCTTTTACATGCAAGGTGACTGAGTAGACACACCTCTTTCACACTAAAATGCTTTTGTGAGGTTTAGTTCAGTGCAAGGAAAACCCTAAGCCCTATGCGTTTTAGAAGAACGTGGACTTTCCTACGGAAAGCACATCTTGTGTAGAAGAGCTGCTAGAATTCCTAGGGCTACAGCATGCCCAGAAGAAAGATCCAGCAGCAACTGCTTCCAAAGGTACCTGAAATAAGTGGTTAGAATCTACAGATACAAAAAATGGATGTATCCATCGCAGTCACGTTTTCCGTTCTATGAATGTAGCATCTGGTTATATTGACAAATCAGATACATTTTGAAGTTTATCCCAACCATTCCTAGAAATTTGATTTTTGCTCTAAGCTTTTTGTTTGTTTTTATTTTACACTACCTTGCATGTAGAAGCTAAGATTTGATCTATTAGCTGGCCACTTCTCTCACAACTTCTTGCAAATCTGTATTGATTTATACAGGATCAATAACTCTGTTGTAAGCTTCTCTTACCTCTCTAGCTCATGCAAATCATTTCATAAATGTGCTGAAGAGGACTTTTCTCCCTGCATCTTGTTTATCTCTCCTCTGCTTCAGGATTCAGAGTAGGCACATGGCTTACTAATGGGTATCTGAGATCCTCTGCATAAGAATTAAATGCTAAGCATTCAGAAAAAAAACCTAAGTACAGGAACCAAGCTCACGTGTTAAGAAAGAGCTCCTTTTAATGAATGCACTGGTCAGCAACTGATTTTTGTATCACTGGAAATGTCTGGTTTCAGAGACATTTTTCAAAATCTCCTTAAAAGGATCACAAAATGACAATTTGGTCAAAATGGGTATGTATATTCTTAAATATTTGAATAAAAAAGTAAATAAGAATAAATGTTAGCATAAATTTAGAGGATGTATTTATGGTTGAGCCAAGCGACGATATTTAGGCTCTTTGGTATGAAGCACATCTCATTCTGACTTTAGTTAGAAGCTAGGAAGTGAAAACTTTCCCTACTGTGGTCTGAACCCATGTGGTTATTCACTCAAGGCCAGAAGCCTGATTTTCTCATGTTCACACCGGTGTAACTGTGAAGAAATCCCACCAAAGATCTGCAGTGAGGTCCCTATAGTAAAACAAATGGTCCCGGGGGACCCCTCACATGATAAAAAAAGCTTTGTAAATGACCTGTAGATCAGTGACACTATTTCCCTAATCTTGTGTGTGCAAGGCTTTATAAGGTCATGTCAATCTCTTCTGTAACAAAATCTGCTCATACCAGATGTGAGGAATCATCTCAGAAGCGATTTGCAGCCAAGTGAAAATGATGATGGAATTTGTTCCAAAAAAAAAGAAGAAAAAAATCACTATATGGACTGCAGAAATCTGTTGTGAGTTTTTTTAATTCACAGATTTAAAAGAATCTGTTCTCATTTTGCATTTTGTCTGTTTTATCAGAATAAAGAGGAATGGATTCAATGCCATAATGGAAAGACATAGTTCTAGAGCCAATCAAGGGATGATTTCATAACATAGTGTCTCTGGTATATGAATGGCTGTTTGTCATTTACTCCATTTGGCTTTCTGCTCAGAGCATGGGTTTCATGAGAGCTAGTCTAATTGCTACAATTAACAAAATTAAATGGCTTATTGTGTATTTAGACAATTCTTCCCATATCCTCCATTGTGATGCTACCGAATCAGTAATTACAATGTTGGGCTTGTAAATTCATGGACACGTGTTGTGATTATTTTTATCATGCACCTCTTGCAGGGACTCAACCTAAATAAGCTGATTTAGATGGATGCACAAATGCAATTTACTCTGCTTCCCAGGATGCACAGGAGAAAGAGAGGCAGCAGTAGAACCCCAGCAACCTGCTGAAGTCTTTTCCTTGGCATTGGGCAGGCAGTGCAGGGCGTGCAGAGTAAATCATAGCGTCTCAGGTACTCCTGACTGCATGACTTCAGAGATAGAACAGAGAAAGGGCAGTGGCTTTGGAAGCTGACTTGCTGGCAAAGCCAATTTAAACTCAGTACACCACCACTTTTAAGGCTCTTAAGAAGTTGTACGATCAAATCACAAACACTTTAAAATTGTTTGAGTTCTGAAAAAAACAACAGGCTAGTTGTGAATATTTGCTGGCCAATAAAAAGTAAATTAATATATTGTGTGATTGGCAGTCTCTTTCCAAGTAAAGCAGCACTCATACTTTTAGTACCACTCATGAATTGCTCTTTTGGGGAGATGATGATATATTAGCTAGACTACCATGTGCTTTAAATCAATTTGGCTTTAATAGTTATACATCACATATTAATAATTGCAGTTCCAATAACATTTTAATTCACCTCCTTTGCTTAAAAGTTTACAAAATCAGGCAGCTGAGGCCTAGCATTTAATTTTGGAAGGAAAATTTTCTCTAACGTTATAGAAATTTATCAATAGAAAATTTGTTGATTTGCCAATGAAAAGATTGTTTATATGCCATCAAGCCAATATAACTCAAGCACAGAAACACTGTTCTAGCACAAGAAGCATATTTAAACTGAGATAAACAAAAGTGGAAATTAGTTTTTTCATTATTAAGTATGCAGGAAAAAAATATTGCACATATTTTCAAAGATATATTTTTCATATATACTTTTAAAATTATCCTGTTACAGAACAAATAACTTTTGTTTTAAAATAAGACAAAAGGTTTATCTTACATTTTATTTTATGTTTTCTGAGTTAACATGGATATGCATTACCTCTCCTTTATCTAATTAGAGTAGTGAATATTAGTTAAATTGTCTTTTCTGTAGCACACAAATCCAGAACTCTCAACATTTTAGGACCAAGTCTTTAACCAGATAAGTTACCATTAAATCTGCTGGCAAATTTTTTGGTTCATTAGAACAACACTTTCACAATTCTTACTTCTAACAAATAGATGTGAATGTTTGTCCTTACCAGAATATACTTATGAACTCTTTTATTCTCGTGTATTGTGGAATGAAATTTAAAAGACCTGATTTTTTCATTATTTCAATGTAGAAGTTAATTTTTTTTTTTTTTACAATTTTTTTTTTCTGCTATTGCTCTTTTTATTGAACTGTATTGATTTTAAAACTGTCTGCGGTAAAAAAGAATAGTGCATATTGATTATTATCTGTCCATAAGGCCATCATGGAATTTCAACGTGGACTATGTTGAATCTTGACAATATCTATAAAAAATTATTACAGCTTTTAATGCAACGGTTCACAGCAATACAAATTGAGAAACTGTCCATGCAGTAATCTAAGTATTAGGATTTTAATGGCCAATGTTCTCAGTGCAAGTATCACTGACATTATGAATGCAACAGAGCAAGATCTTGGAGAGCAAATTTTGACTCAGTGTAATATGACTTCTCCATTTTCCTCAAACAGTCGGATCGAATTCTGGAGACAAAGCGCGCATATGCAGTGCCACGTACGGCACTGTGCACTCAGACCCTGCAGTACTTTGCTTGAGAGAAACTTTTTTAGAAACATTAGTAAAAAGAGAAAATTAGAAAATAAAAGCCGCAGCAAACATATCAAACTGCTTCCGAAAGAAACCCTCGCATCTTGGATTACAAAATTTACCATGTGCCTTGTTTGTAAATGAAAACGGCGATTTCCTTGCGTGAGCTAGCATTTGATTCTGGAGTGAAGGCTCTGCTGAATTCGATGGGACAAAGGATTTGCTCCCCAAATCCTTTTTTTTTAAGCACTTCTTGCAGTGGTGTATTTTCTGGCAAAATATGACTGTCTTTCTCTGAATGATCAGCTCTATCTCCATGGAGGGAAGGGCAATCACACTGTACAAAGCTTCAGGTCTGGACTATCAAAGAATCGCTTTATTTAAAAAAATTATTTATAGAGGCAGCTGGCCACTGCTTAATTTGAAAATACCTAAGAAACCCTTGAAGCACGGGTGTTTCTGATCTGTGCAAAGTTCCCTTTGTCTTGCAGATTCCTGCACTTTCACAGATGTTTTGTTTTGAGGATCTCGCCCCAGCAAAGAAGAACAGGTATTGAACATTTCACTAATAAAAAATGTCAACATTAAAAATGGCTAATTGAACGCATACAAAGAAACACAGGCTGTGTAACCTCGGCCATTTCATAGTACAAATATTAATTATAGGAAAGACTGAAATTTACCCAGCAGCATATACAGCAGTGACTATACCAGATCTATCAGACAGTGAAGATTACAATACCAATCATCAGGTCTTCTCCATCCTGACAATGCCATTTACAACAGTAACTCTTCAGTTCTGCTTCGCTCTCCTAAAACGGATGGAAATAGTTATAGCAAATTGTTTCTTATGGAATCACTTGGTGTCTTTACAAGCCACTTACAGTTGAAGCAGGGTCCACGGTGTATACAGTATTCTAAAAGTACCCATGTAGGCTTTCATATGGCATTACACTGCAAAACAAACCCATAATGTGTGAAAACCAGTTTTATATCAACCTGCAGAAGACAGCTGATAAAATTCATGGACCAATTCTTAAAATCTAAGCTATAAAGAGAATGAAATGTATTAAAAGATTTGAGGTTTATAAAAAGTAACCTGTTGATATCATACTTTTACTTTACAAAAATATTGAAATAATTAATGAGTTTTTCACTCTGCACCAGCTTTAAAAAAAAATACTATCAAATTTGACTTGCACCTTTAATGCATTTGAAAGCACCATCAGGGGTTACTTTTAACATAAAGGAACATACCACTGACTAGATTTAGGGAGGTATTTAAAACCCAAAAGCTTGCAGCAAAAGCACTCTATTACAAGAGATTCAACCTAATTTTTAGACATATCTGGACGCAAGTCTTGAACAGGCAGTAGAGGTCTTCCACATAACTTACTTAGATTATACTTCATTGAATATACTTACTAAGAGGTGGCTGAAAGCCTTTAAAAGACATCACTTTCACCTTGGGTGAGAAAATCAGAGCTGTCTCTACAAGTTCAGAACTTGACTGGTCTTTCCTGCTTCTTGTTCTGGTAGGGCTTGTGCCACTTGTTACCTGTCCCTCAGGCAATAGCAACTTTGCAGTTATACAATGTTTGGCACTAGAAGGGTATGGCATGTCACAGTCTCTTGTCACCCCTGCATACATTCACACACTGAATCATGCATTCTCAGTCCTGAAACAGAGAAGTTTCAGTGTGTTCATCTGTTTGTTGTTTCTTCTGATATATCTGAATGGGGTCCTCCAAAAAGTTTAGAATACGAAAACTATACTTCCCTGTTCTTTTACATATATATATATTACTTTTGTTTTGTTTTTCTTTTTTTGTTTTTTTGCAAATTGAACACTGAATCATGATTATCATTTAATTTACATCACTACGTGCTAGAGCTCCTTATTTCTTCTGAAAACCAGAAGTGAGCTGCATAGGATTTCTGTTGTAAGTAACATCAAGAACTTGAATTGCATTTAAAAAGACTGAAATTCCACAGAAAACAAATAGTTCTGGTAGTATTAATGTTTATGACCTAATTAATCAGAATTTAGTTTATTTTCCATTGACAGCCTTACAAACATGATGATGTATTTTTTAATTGAGAACTATTTGCATATCTATTCTAACCTGAACGGTTGATTTATGGGAGGGTTGAAGACTACCATGTTCCTGTTTTTTCCCTAGAAATCAGTTTTCATAACAGCAACACTGTGTGCTACACTTTTGTTATTTTTGAAAAAGTTTTCGTTTTTGCTGTTGATTATGCAAATCCTTCATTTCTAAAATAAAATGCACTACTGGCTAAAGTTGAAAGCTCTGGTCAGAGCCTTGCTACTGGGCTGGTTATAAGTACTGTGCAGTCAGAGTTTCACAGCAGCATGGAGTCGTGGGTGAGTTTCCCCAGCTGAAGTAACTGATCTGTATGTGTGGGTCAGGTTTGGGCTTTTTTGAGGCTTTCAGGTGATGCTGCTTTATCAGTGTCCTGCAGACAGACTGCACACAGTGGATCAAATGATAATCATGATGATAGCCAGACTAAGAACACTACAGCTTGCTGCTCTACTTGTAGTACGCAGTTTAGTTATTCCTACAGCCCTACAGTCAACTCTTAATTTGGACTGTAACATCATAGCTTCTTCAAGCTGTGTTTTTGTTTGCTTACAATGTGGTTTCATATTCCAAGCGCTCCTGGATAAGGGCATCATCTTTATATTGTAGCCGTGGAGGAGCAGGGGAACATTCAAATGCTAAGATCGCCTTCCTCAGGCTCCTGTCCAACACATGTCTCTCCCACGCTGGGTACCTGTTCCTGAACAGATCGATTTTAATGACAGATTCCTCAATCCTTGGTGGCCGGGATGAAGGTGTGGAAGGTGCGGTGGGTCTCACCTGAAACACAGGCACACACCCATCCCTCTCTGCGAATTTCTGATCCCTCTCACTTGTGACACTCCGGTTGTTGGAGATGGACCGCAGAGTGTTTGTGGCCACTTCTGAGGGTAGGGTGAAGGCAGTGGCAGGGTCCTCACAAGCACAGCTTGGTGACTGCCCAAACCTTGGTCCATTGGGGTGGAAGAAGGCATAGTACATTAGCATAAAAACAATGCCTGTTAAAAAGCTGCTGAACACTACACACAGTGCTGGTATGGCAAATGCATCAGAGATTGGTGGGGCCTTGTACAGATACCAGAGAGCACTCAAGGCGGTGTTTTCTAAAAGGATCACAAAATAGTAAATGAAAAGCCTACAGCGTGTCCTTCCTTCCTTGACATTGAACCAGCTGAATATATAGATTATTCCAACAACCATGTCGAAAACTATCTCCTCCCATTTAGTGATGCAAAACTCTGTCTCGCAGTGGACGATCCAGAAGGTCATGATGCACCAGTGCAGCACGATGAAGATCCCAAAGTACAGCTGGAAAACCGAGGCAAACAGAGCAAAAGTAATGACCCTTGCTGCAATTGTGAAGAAATGCCAGCAAAACTGGATTATAACAGCCATATAACTGATGGGTTTCTTGTCATCACGGGAGTCACGGAGGGCCTTTTGGTAAGAAGCCAAAGCCCAAGCCAGGGATACAAGAGATGCTGCAGCAGTAAGACCTAGGAAGAAACAGGAGATGCAGTTAAGACATAATTAGTACATCAGCACTTGGTTGAAACTAGTGAGATCCTTGCTGCTTTAAATGTGTACTCTGCCACTGACATAATACAGTCTCTTTCCCCTCCTTTAACTCAGCCAGCATGGATAAATGGACCTTTACTGCTGAGATTTCATTGCCCTGCAATGTTGGATGATTACATACAAGAGTATGTGGCTATTGAGCTACACTCTGAAATGCTTCTCTTGCAGTTTCATGTTTGAAACAGATTAATTAATTCACAACTTTGAGCAAGTTGGAAGAGGCTTCTGCCAGCTGTGTGACTTAATAGGATCTACTGTGGTCATTGCATTAAAGAAAAACTATGAATTTTCTGATTCATTTGGATAAGTCATTTAAAAAATCTAACTGCCTTACTCTTGCTGATGGAAAAAATATTGCCCATTTTGATATTTCCACCACATTTACACAGAATTTTAATAAGTCGAAAATGTCAACACTTTGTTTTTGAGAGTTGGAAATGAAATTAATTTTAGAAATGCTGGAATTTTCTACTGAGTTAGAATTCTGAGTACAGATGCTCCTGTTGTGTTCATACAACTGTTCTATCTCCCATATATCACAGAATTGCCTATTTATAAGGCCCTGAGCTATAGTATTTCTGGAAAACCTGACAAATACTTTTCACAAAAAGAATTCAATAAAAAATTATTTCTCATGAGATTTTCAAATGTTACTTTGTGAAAATAATTCCTATTCACTTGAAATCACAAAAAACAAAAAACATTTCTTCATATAAAACCCTTTATATGCTTATTTTGAACGTGTATTATTCCTTTTTTCCCTCAAGGGAGTTTGATTGTTGTCAGTAGACAAACTTAAAAAAAGTTGTTTTGCAACTGAATGTGATTTTTAAACTAACCTATAACTTCCATCACTACCAGAAAGATACCTTCCGTTCCCATTTAAGAAGTGATACAGTTCAGCATGATTATTCATATGCTTAACACTTACATAGCATTCTGGTAAAAGTGAACGATAATTTTTCTTTACTAGAAGATTAATTTTTCTTTACTTACAATTCATATGAAGCTGCTTTGGATAGAAATGGGAATTCAACTGAAATGCAAAACCTCAGCCTTTCAAATGTATTGAGTATTTAAATACAATTGCAATAAATATATCATATACAGAAGGAAAATATATCAAACATTTTATACTGAAAACTAGTTTATTACCAAAGCAAATTTTATATACAGTTAATGAATGAATTCAGAAGTCTCCGCATCACAGACTGAGAAATTATTCACAGACCATGTAAAGATAACAGTGCACCAGCTTACTCTATTTCTAAGTAGTTCCTTAACTTTGAACTACTTATTGAAGTAAATCAAACTGAAATAAAGAAAACTTTTTATTTTCGTCTGCTTTTGTCTGCTGTTAAAACTGTTTATTCATTTCAACAACCTTTGGTCTTGCTACATAGACAGTATTTTTGATCCCTGCTCAATAGCTTTCCTTAGAACTCAATCATCGAGAGTACATTACTCAAATATTATAAATAAGTATTATAAATTGTTAATAGAGAGTGGTAAATTTAAGCCTAAATACATGTTGCTATTCACTTTTGGAAAAAAGAAAAAGTTTATTTAAAATAGAAAAAAGTAGGTTATGGAAAGAATACCTGATGCTGAAGGAAATAAAATCTTTTTAAGCAATCCAGCTGGCTTAACACACTAAGATTTTGCTCAATAAGTAGGACAGAGGGATTCATTGCTTTCATGAGGGACTGTGTTTGCTAGTGTTTCTCCCTCAGCCAGTGCCAGGGTGCTAATTATGTTGTGAGCTCCCATAAATCGATGAATTGAAGCCCACTTTGTTTTAAAAATAAGAATAGTAATAAAAAATCAGCAGAATAATAATGCAAACTTAAAATTCCAGGGAGATCTTTTAATAAAACTTCATGATGTTTCTTCCCACAGACTCCTGGATGCCATATCACCAACATTACTTCTGGAATCCTGCTTTATGGAGAGAATAAACTATCAGCAATAAAGGCAGGAAGGAAACAAGGTATAAATTGTTATTTTCATTTCTGACATGTATATTTGCTTTTCACATTTGGCTGCCTTTCAGTGACCATTATCTCTGGAGAGAACAGTAATGTCTGAAAATGTAAGTTCTCATTTTCCTGTAGGAATGTTTTAAGTATTGAAAAAACACAGTTCATTTCCTTTATGAAATGAAAAAGTTTAGAAAGGTACATGAATAGGATAAAGGATAAGAGAATCTTTTAATAAAAATGAGCCACTATGAAGAACAGCTCAAAAATAGTATTATCTGCACAGGAAAGAATAATGTGAGAGAGAAATCCACACATTCTCTTTCCAAATCAAACAGTAATGACCTCACACACTTCCCCAGAGATACAATCAGTTTTGCATTAGGAGGTGGAAAATCATTCAATAATGCACACAGAAAGTTCCAAATAAAATGTTAAAATTCATAAGGATTTCCAGTCTTCTAATGCTAATTAATTCGTATTGTCTGGGACAGAAAAAGCAAGCACAACAGCAACATAATTCTGTTATTTAAACAGTCATTAATAGGGAAACATCCTTTGCTTTTACAGAAAAAATCAGGGATACTGGCATACAAGAGAGAAAAGGAGACAAGAGAATGTATAAAAGGAAAGAACTGCCAGTTAAAGTATTTTGTATCTACTCTTGTACTATTGGCAATGGTGTTAGGGATAAGAATTAAGATAAGGCTAAATGCTTCATGGGCACCATCCATTTTTCTTTATTGATTAGACCCAGCACTAAAGAATTATTGAAAGTATAATTTGTAATGAGAACAATAATGTAAAGGTGATGCAACTGGCAGTTTGCTAATAAGTGTCACTATATAAATAACTGACTGGGAATGGTTAGAGATAAACTGAATTATTGTATCACTGAATGGATAATTCATGAATCGCCACACATTGATGCATTTACTCAGTATGTGCTCATATAAACCTCTTGTCCTGGGTTTAGCAGTGGCAGTCTCTTTTCTTTCATAATAATAACTGGTGCAGCACGATGTTTTTGAGTTTCGGCCTGGGAACAAAACTGATAACAGGAATGGTTTTAGATACTGATCAAAAGTTTAGTCTGAGCAAGGACTTTGTGAGCCTCATGCTCTGCCAGGGAGGAGGGGAGGCCAGGAGGAAGCAGGGACAGGACACCTGACCCAAACTGACCAAAGAGGTATTCCATACCATAGCACGTCATGCCCAGGATGTAGCTGGTAGTTACCCAGAAGGGCGCGTGCTCTGGGGGGCTGGGGTAGGTACTCGGTTGGTGAGGTGTCATAAATTTCCTGTCGGTGGTTTGGTGAGATGCTGTATTCTTTTNATGTAACTGAGAGTTACCCAGAAGGGTGAGTGCTCTGGTGGAGGTTGGAGGAGGTATTCAGTCGGTGCTGAGTTGGGGTGGGGTGTGGTGAGTTATCTGTTGGTGGTTGGTGAGATGCTGTATTCTTTTCCCTTGTTATTTCCTTTATCATTATTATTATTGGTGGTAGCAGCAGTGATTTGTGTTATACCTGAGTTACTAAACTCAGTTACTAAACTTATCTCAACCTATGGGAGTTGCATTCTTTTGATTCTCCTCCCCATCCCTCTGGAAGCAGGGGAGGGCAAGAAAGGGGGGCTGAATGAGTGAACGAGATGCGTGGCTGGGTTTAAACCATGACACCTCTTTATCCCTATTTAAGAGGAAGAACTAAAATAAATTTCTATTAATCCAAAACTTTAAAGGCAGTAACATAGCACCAGGAAAAAAAGATGTCCTGTAAGCCTAATGGAAATGAAATTACTTGCAACAAAGCAGATGGTTTAATTTCTTAAACTGGGAAGGTTTATTTACCATTCAGAAATGAACAGAGAAGATTGGACTGTGATCTATTCATGAAGAACAAGAACCAGATTTCCTGCTTGTTCAGCTGCAGCCTCTGCACTCTCTCCTGGTGTTGCAGCAGCTTTCTGGTCCGTATTTGAAAGTCTTTCATATCAGAGGCTTGTATTTAGGGTCTTGATCTAGGAAATTAGGATCAACTATCATTCTCAGTTAATATATACTCATGAAACTGTACGTTCACCTGTTACAGACTGTTTAAAGTCCAGGAAAGCAGAAATTCTGTAAAATGGCCTTAGGAAACATTAAAGCATGTTCCTGTTTCTTTCTTTTCTAAAGCTGAACCTTCAATTTATTTTTTTTTTTCCTGCAGAATATGATTTAGTCTCTGCAGCTCTGTCCTTAAGAAGAAAGAAATACAGGCTTTGAACAGGAAAAGATCACTTCACATATTGCAACAGACAAATAATGCTTTTGTTTGCTTCTAAAATGGACATCTGAGAAGCTCTTATATAGGAATTAGTGGGGAGTGTACCTACTCACTTCTAGCCTTTGTAGCTTAGCTCAACAACAACAGTCTCAATAATGAGACTAGCTAATAATGCACTGTATCGGGACAACTCCCTGTCAGGAATGAATTAGAATCTATTTTGAGAGAAAAAGACAATGGTATGATCTTTTTGCTCTTGATCAATTGCTCTTTTATTCTCTTAATGGTTTCATTACTTAATTATATTATTTGTATAAAAGAGTGACACCTTTGTATCTACAGACTAGTTTCAGATGTCCTTGAGGAAGTGCACATTCTGTCTGAAAACAAAGAACAGAATAGCCTTTATTAAATTACAATTTTAACTTCTTTCCTTGGAAATGATTCATTTATCCATCTATAAAAGATGTTCTTGCATTTTCTAGAGGTTCTTCCAATTTATTTGACTTTGAGGAAAGCAATTCAGTGGGTAAGCAGCACATGTGATTTACTAGTTTGTATTTTTCTCCCACTCCCACAATATAATCATTAGACTGAGATGTAACTGAAAAAAATATGGATCTCATTGTCACACTAATTTTACCTTACTCCTGATTTGTACTTGGAGAGACTAAAGGCATATTCAGGTCCATAAACTACTTCTTTTCTAATCACATAGAGTAAGCACAATACATCTCAGGTCAGCTGGGAACCCTAAAATCAAACAAACTGATAGGAGAAAGTGCTTCCTGACATTCAAGCTGATTTAAAAAATCAAACTCCTGCCAAGGTTTTTGCACTGCTTCATCCTCCTTTTTAAGCTTGTACTTATTTCACCATTTCCAGGAATAAATTTATGTAAAAGCAGGAACACCAAACACAGCAGGATTTCTGGGCATGGCAACATTGCCTGGGATCTGGGACTATAAAACATTTTTTAAGGAAGCCTGTTTTTATGAGTTTCCTACCCAGCTGGAGAAGTGACATTGTATGCACCCAAGTTTCCAGATGCTTTTCTGGACCAAGGATCTCTAACATTTATAGTCAACTTCAAGGTCTTAATCCTGTAAGAAACAGTACGTCATGACTTCATCTCTCCTGCTTCAGAAAATGGCTTGCTCCATTTACACAGCTTTTGCCATGCTGCTCTGCAAGTATAGCCACAAACCTGACATTCACATGGAGGTCTTGCATGCGACTTGACAACAGACTGTGAGTTTCTTCACAATTTTTTTGTTCCCATACGCTAGTATGGCAGTCTATGACATGGTATACATACTGTGCTTCAACACATGGTTTAGTACATAGGATGCTTTGCATGCTTCAGGGGCAGCTTTGGTCGTACAAGGGACTACATTTCCAGGTTCTCAGTATGCATTTCGTGTGCATGGATATGATTCCCTCACCACTACTGTGAGATGAAAGCTAAAGATGAAGCTTGCTTTTTTATGTTTTCCTATTATCCTAAGGGATAACAATATAAACTGTTGCCCTCACCTGGGTTATTTCTCCATAAACATGGTGCAAAGAGAATTCTATTATTTTCCCACATCAGCAAGTTTGTCTTTTATTAGTGGTTCTAAATCACAGTCAAAGATTTACTTTGCAATTGAAACAAGCTGCTTAAGGTCAGAAAGGGATTTTTCTTAGGTGCCACCAGATCTGATCATGCCTAGACAGAAATGGCACCTTACTGAAATATGCCACTTGTGTAGTTTTAGACTTGGGCTGGTTTAAGTTTAGACTGTTCACTGCCCACAGACATGAGAGTGCCAGTGTCCAAGGATGAGTTTCTGGTAATTCATGTTTCCAGTGTTTGCCACAGGCTGCATTCACAACTGGGGACATTTGAGGCAATATAGATGGTTTCATCAGCTCATCTGCCAACATTTGGCTTAACTTTCTCTCACAGTGTACTGGGCTGGGGTAATGCAGCATAACAGATGACAAGAACTCTTCCTTGTTGAAAACTAAGTCAGATTTATGCCTGATATTACTTCCCCTATGTGTTACATAATGCTTAGAGAACATGTTAGTGCATATAGGAATAATTTCACCCATGATTCCTTTCAGCTGCTTTCTATAGACGATTCTGGTGAGACAACTTCCAGCTGTTTCTTTCATTTGGCTCTCCATAACAGCTTAACATTGCCCTGGAAGTCTAGAAACATTATATGTATTAGATATTATTGTCAACTTTACTTATTTTACCTACTCCTAATTTTTTCCAGCAGAGGCTTGGAGTCTGTGCAGAGGGCTAAAGTCAACTGACAAAAAGATGGCTTATTACACATCTTTAGCAGATTCCCAGGGTGTGTACCAGACACCTGCCTAATGGTTTACCTTGTGCTGCACTCAAGGTCATATTCACCTCAGCAAATCTAACTGCTATATGCACTGCGGAGATGCTTCTGCTTTACCTATTAAAGATTAAGTCAACTTAGCAAGCAGAAACCACAAGAACCATGAAAGTTGTATCTCTGCTGTCTTTCAAGAGACAGTAATTCAGGACTCTCTTCACAGATAGCTCATGACGAAAGGGGTTTGGGACACAATGATCAAAAGCTTTGCTACCTTCTCATCAATCTGTAAGTGATTGACTAAGATACTTGATCTGAAGTCCCTCTGCCAAAATATACTACATAGGGCCATTTACTAGTGGACTGAGCATCCTGGGTAAGCTCTTCTCCCTCACAAGTATATTTTCCTAATATTTGTTAGTTTCTCGTGCTAACAAATACGTGTTATAACTTCCAATTCAGGAGTCCTTATTAGCTGTTAATCAAGTCCAGTCCTTCATAGGTAGTGACAATCCCCAGGTACTCGTGTATATCATGCAGTTTGTACACTGCCAGGCTTGGCAAGACAGCATGAGATCATTTTGCCTGTTAAGAAGCTAAACATAGACTTCCGTACTTTCACAGCTAGACTTCTTGTCAGGTAATTTGGTATCTTTGCACTCCAGTGAAGTATGTACAGCATAAACATACCCACTGACTCCAGACTCATTTCCATGATTTCTGCATTTCTTCTTAGGTAAAAAGTGCTTTTGACATCTTGAGGTTGCTGCAAGTAGAATCAAGGGATTATGTAAAGACTGCAGCAAGACCAAGCAGAACAAAAACCCTCGCATTAGCTCTTGAGGGAAAACAACATTGCGACAACATAAAGCTAAGCTATCTATAGGGCACCATTTATGGGAGAAGGCTCCACCTGCACTGCTTGGATCAATGCATCTGACATATGGACATCTTCAATAAACTCAGAAGCAGTAGCACTTCTCCCTGATACCTAACAGAAGAAAAAGATGTAGTTTACTAGACACATAAAAAATCACATTAAAACCTAAGTTTTGAGGAAATGCCTTTCTGTTGATCCACATTTCTGTGATTTTATCTTTATTTTTCTGTCAAGCTTTTATATGCAACTTCTGGACAAACTTTCTCTTGATATATTCCACTGATTCAGAGGAGCCAGCCACACAGATTTTTCATTCCATGGCTACTAACAAAATCAACTGGAATTCTTTTATTGGAAACACTTTGGAAAAATGTTCATCAAGTGAAACAAAACAAAACAAAACTAAAGATGCAAACAGTAAATGCCATTTACATGATTTCAGTCTTTTATGAAATCAAATATATGCTTATTTTGGAATACACAAATACTTTTCTTTAAGACATTGTCCTTAGTCTACAACAATGTATAAGCATGAATAGGGAGAAGATGAGTATTAGATCTGGGTTTTTGGCAAAGTCACTATGGTGACCTATCCCAAGGTGTGTATGTTGTCATTTCTAGCTCACAGGGCAGTGACTGCTAGACGCCCATGGCTAGCTGCAGCAGGTGTGGACTGAACCCATACATCAACAGATGGCAAGAAGCAAAACTTCAGCACAACTCTCAAAGCAGTGATACAATCACCAGAACTGAAACAGTACACGATTTGGAAATTAATCCGTTGAAATGAAAATATGGTGGTGCTAGAAGCTGTATTGGTTTCCTTTCTGCATGAAACTTGTTTCTGATGCACTGGGTGTTGGTGCCCAGGTGCTGGCTGGCCTCCACAAGTTGAGCCCAGGGACTGCCTTTTGCTGGACACAGCTGAGTCTATCAGCTAAGATGGTGCTGTCTCTGGTAGAACACATTTAAGAAAGGGCAAAAATGCCTAATAAGTGGGGAGGGGAGAAAGAAGAAAAGGAGAGCAGCAGCATAAGCACCAGGGTAAGAGCAGAAGGAGGGGGATGAGGTGCTTCAGACACCTGTGGGAGAGGACAAGGGTGGAGCAGGTATTTCCCTTCAGCCTGTGAATGACCATGATGAAAAAGATATCCATGAATATTTCTTGAAGGAAACTGCAGCCTTTGGACTGCCCACATTGGAACAGATTTATCTTGAATGAACATCCTGTAGGAGGGACCTCCTGTAGGAATGACCCCCTGTAGGAGTGACCCCATGCTAGAGTAGATGAAAAGTGAGATAAGGAAGGAACAGGAGAAACAGTCATGAACTGACTGAAGAAGTGAGCTGGTGAAAGGTGTATGTTTTTACTATTAACCAAGGTTTCTGATGTGTTTTCCATCAGCATCCCACAAGCAAAACAGCTTGAAATGATCATACTGGCTGCAATATGGTGGAACATATCAGACATAGTATCTGGCAGATCCAAACTATCTCTTCTAAGTATCTTTTTTCAAGGCATACCAAAGATTATAAAATACACATAACAGTAGTATCAGACTAGCTCTAGAAATGTCTGTTGATGATTTAAAAGAGGAAGGACTACATCATTATTTCAAATACACCAGAGATATATTTTGTCTCAGATAATTGCACTAGTCCTGGCCAGCATCCAACATAGACTAGAAGCCAAGATTAGAATGAGAAATATTCAAATACCTTATATTATGTCTTATTACAGATGAATACCATGGGACCAGGTCACTGGCAACAAAACACTGATGCCATACAGAAATATAGCATAGGGCCATTACTCCCCTTAAATCTCTTAAGCCAGAAGTTCAGAATTGGCTTTTGGTAGTTCATAGGCTTGTATTGGTTTTATGAAGGGATAAATTTCAGCCTCATTAAACAACTGATATTTCTCCCACTTGCCCATTAAAGTCAATCTGAAGTTAGTACCTTGTTTGACACAATTTGTCTAAGAAATATTTTATATATATAGCATTTTTCTGTTTTAAGCATTTCAAGCCTCTCTAAGCTTTTCGGCTCTGAAAAGGTGCTGAGGATAATGCTGATATGGTGCCCTGGGACAAAAGGCAATTAGTATCACTCTGAAAAGGAAATCGATCTAGCATTTGTGCAATCCCTTTTCACAGAGGGAAAACTGAAGCTGTCAGCTTTGTCTAGTACGTGATGCTATTCCTTTGTATCAAACTGAAATAGGGTAGTTTTCATTCTTTGTTATATTTCTTTCATTTTTAAAAACTTCAAGTAATTTTTCACAACAATTCATTAAATAAACTTTTTCTGTTAGTGGAAAAGCAATCACTAACTCCTCTTCTCCCTCCCAAAAGAAATTCCATATTTTCACATACTCTGCAGATAATGTAAATCAAAGTAAAGTCTAAAAAAACCAATCTGGGGAGTTTGGAGATTAATTCTTGTTCTAGCTCAAGCCCAGCTTTGATCATTTCAGATCTCATATTTGTACCTTTGTCTTCAGTATTAGTTACAAAGTGCAGAAATTCTACAGCTGTATCTCTACATATCTCTGAAATAGCTAGAACATGTCCACATGTTATATGTAGGTAAATGCTATGTATCTGTGTACATTTTGTATGCATGGTATACTTAGATTTATATACTATACACAGAGAGATAAAGTGGCACAATTTGAAGACTCCAAGCAAAAATAATGACTCAACATTTCCCCTGTGAAGCTTTTTCCGTATTTTTCTCTGGTTTGTGCTAAAAAATGGCTCCTTGTTGCCATTTATTCTCATTTCAATTTCAGGTGTTTTTCTAGAAGACTGAAAAAGCTTTCCTGGCTCCCACCTTTAAAGAATTTTTTATGTACAAGTCACGAGAGTGATTGAATAATTTCTTCAACCTTTTTCCAATATTCTGGACTGATCAGTTGCTTAAAGACTTACAACCCAATGGTTGAACAACAGCTTCTGAGACAATTTTTTTCTTCACTGTGAGGGTGATGAGGCATTGGAATAGGTTGCCAAGAGAAGTTGTGGCTGCCCCATCCCTGGCAGTGCTCAAGGCCAGGTTGTATGGGGCTTTGAGCAACCTGGTCTTGTGGAAGGTATTCCTGCTCATGGCAGGGGAGTTGGAAGGACCCCTTCTTTAAGGTCCCTTCCAAACCAAACCATTCTGTGATTCTATGTCCTACTCACTGTTAAGTACTCTCACATCTTTGTGCAAAGCCTGGGAAAACTTAATCAGTCACTGGAAACCTAGCCAGCAGTTATTATGTATCATCATTCATAAGGCTATCAAACAAGATGAGAGCAAGGACACGCATTTGGTAGGTGCTGCTAAGCATTCTTTCCCAATTTTCATATTTGTCTAGAAGACAGATTTTTTTCACTTAATGTGAGCTCCACTCACTCCTACTTCAAGATCTCATCTGATTTCAAGTCCCACAAACTTAAATAAAATAAATAAATAAAGCAACACATAATTCATTATAGGTCATTCTAACTTGTAAGCTTGTCAATGAAAGATAATCGCTCTAGGCAACAAGTCCTGATGTTCAATATAGAAAGGGTTGCAGAATTCTATACCTAGCTTCTAATTCTTTGCTACCCAAGTACACAGTTGACCTTTCTATTATTTTATACTGAATTAATGTCAGGATAATCTATGTTTATTTTTAGCTCTGTGCATTTGTTTCTTTTATCATTTTTCGACTATTTCTTTATGCATCTGCACATGAGTCTGCTCCATGGTAATTTTTAAGAATGACTAGCTGAGCTTTGCAGAATTTGAAACAGAAATAGATGTCTCAAAGATATTAAGTTCTGTGAAGTTTATGGAAAATGGCACTAGAGAAGAGCCCAAGAAGTGTTCCCACTGAAAGAAAAGCAGACTTCAGGCATATTTATGTCTGAATTTTACAGTGAACAGTACAGTGTGGCAATCCAGAGAATGTGAGGAAGAACTGGAGACATTTTGAAGGTAATGGTTCAGGGCAGGGTAGGAGTAAGAGATACTGTGTGAGAAGGCTTTGATGACATTATTGTTTATTTCTGCAGTATGCATATGCATGCACATATGTATATGCATATGCACAGAAAGAAGCCAGTTGAAAATGAGGCTTCATTATTTTTGCTGCTTAAAGAACCTATGAAATTATATTAACAGGCACTCTGCTTTTCTGGAATTCACCTCCATCTCCAATATTTTGTTAAGAATGAATGTTACAGTGTCTATAGACATGTGCAACAAGGTCCTCCAAGCTGGAGATGGTATAGAGTTCAGATTGGAAACAGAACACAAAGAGGATCCTGTAACTCAAACTCAAGACTCAGATTATGTTTTAGAGATTACTGAGTATCTACCTCAAAGATCAGATAAATGGGTATCAGTTTTATACCAGAGTGAGTTTAAATCATATTCTCTAGACACAAAGGGAGAAGTAGCAATTAGCTGCATACCTAAAATTTACCTGATTTATCGGTTTGTAGATATGGTGTAACAGCACATTAGAAAGGCAATTCTGACATAAAAGATGATCAAGAAGTTATCAATTCCTATGGCTGGCACATTTTTGCAAGCAGAGTAACAGTAATAAAGCATTCAATCTACAGTAGTAGCCTAACTAAATAATTTGATACAAAAATCCAATCTTAACAAAAGCACCAGTAGCAACAACTGATAAAAGCCCAGAAGAGTAGCTCTAAACCTATCGGTCAATACACTACACTAACAAAATGTCTCCATGCTGGTCCACCTTAACCATCCTGATTTAAGAGGAAATAGAACAGAGCATATGCCAGTGACTGGGGTGGGGTGAGGATATGCTCTTTCCCATCAAATTTGCTAGTTTTTTGGATGTGCAACATTGAATAACTCTTCATAAAAACCTTATCTCTGCTACTACTACATTTAGATAACCTGCCCCTCTTAGCCAATTAAAAACAGCTATTCCCTAGAAAACAGGGTTTATAGAAAGCTCTCTGAGCCATGTCACAAATACATTGCCAAGCAAAGAATCAAAACCAATGCCATGACAAACAAACACATTTCAAGATTTGAAAGGTAATAGGGAAATATGCTTCAGAGTTCACATTCACAGTTGTAGCAAAAAAAAAAAAAAAAAAAAAAAAAAAATATGTTTAGTAAAGATGTTTCAGATAACATTTTACCTGAATTTTTCTGAAATCTGTTTCAAATTAAATATGTACTTGTCAAAACTAGATATATGCTTGTGATGAACAGGATGTTCTTTATTCAAGAGATACTAACAGGAATTCCAATTGTTTTTACTAAGACTGCTTACTACCCTCACTAGGANAAAGAGGACATGGAACTGGAGGAGGGCCACGAGGATGATCAGGGGACTGGAGCATCTCCCATACTAAGACAGGCTGGGAAAGTTGGGGCTGTTCAGCCTGGAGAAGAGAAGGCTGCGTGGAGACCTCATAGCAGCCTTCCAGTATCTGAAGGGGGCCTACAGGGATGCTGGGGAGGGGCTCTTCATAAGGCACTGTAATGATAGGACAAGGGGTAACAGGTTAAAACTTAAACAGGGGAGGTTTAGATTGGCTATAAGGAAGAAATTCTTTGCTGTTAGGGTGGTGAGGCACTGGAATGGGTTGCCCAGGGAAGTTGTGAGTGCTCCATCCCTGGCAGTGTTCAAGGCCAGGTTGGATGAAGCCTTGTGTGACGTGGTTTAGTGTGAGGTGTCCCTGCCCATGGCAGGGGGGTTGGAACTAGATGATCTTAAGGTCATTTCCAACCCTAACTATTCTATGATTCTGTTTGAGTAAACGATCTTCCATACAGAGATGAAGTAAACAGGTAAAAGCTTTTTTTTTTTTTTTGAATTGCAGTTCTTTTAGAGCAAATGCAAAATAACTTTCCCCAAGCACTCAGGCATTGGTGGGAAAAAAATTTCACATTAATCAGAAATCCATTCACTACCCATCTAGATTGTCTCTGCCAATTTTAATGTTAGGATAGCAAAAAAAGCCTTGGTTTGAGATATTAGTACTAAATTTGAACTCTAAGGACTTTATGGCCCATTTATACTCTTATGTATTTACATTTTTCTGCCACTATTACTGAGTTTTTTCAAACAAGATATGGACATTGATACTAGCTTAGAAATAATGCAACACTCTTGCAATGACCTATTATACTTAAATTATTAATACTATGATTTTTTTTTAATCTTTACCTGATTTGGGAGGCAGGAGACAGAGAGACTTTGTTTTGTTTAGGATTAGAACAATATGTGAGTACAAACTCCTTTGGCATTTTCCGTTACTCTGCTTTTGAAAATCAAGGTCTATTAAGGTGCAAGAGTGTTAGTCAATTTATGCCTTCTCAGATACTTGATGCTTCTCCTCTCACAGAGTAACTGCCATAAGTGATAGCTTAAACACTTCATCCACTTTGGTTCCGCATCTTTCTCTTCCAGCGTTTCTGCCCCTAAAAATCATCATGTTCACTGTGACACCTCCTTTTCTTCTTAGCCACCTCATTTGCAATGTTTTCAAACTACTCTGTTCCCAGTGCTCCTCATATTTATTGCTTTTCCACAGGTTTCCCAGTTCCTGTATCTGTTTTCTGTAGAGGTGCTCCCACCCTGTCTCCTTCACTTCCATGCCCATCTCACCCAACATCTCCACGGTCCCCATGGCTGTCTCAGTACTGAGACAAGGTGCCTAGGCCTCTAAGTTCAGATACAAGCCCTGGATGACAGGGGCATTGAAACCATAGCTGTCTGGCTCAGGAACGTAGGCAGCTACCATTTCATGCTCCTTTCATCAGCTGGCTGTCCCAGCAATTTCACTGCTCTGTTTTCCAGCCTCTACGTAGTCACAGACAGGTTGTAGCTATTTGTTCTGCAAGCCTTCCTCCACAGGTCAGCTCTTCTGCGTTCCTTAAAATGCCAGTTTTTCAGCTATGAATTCCATAGGAAGCTAATTTCCTTTTTACTTTTAAAGGAAGTGCTAGTTTTATTAACTGCTTCATGTTTTAATACAACATGACATCCTTAGGACAAAGGTCTGCTTGTGGAACTAATACAAACTGAGCAAGGGCATTCACTGATACTTACTTTCTCCAGACCAGCTCTTATTACCTACCATTTTATTCTGTTGTGACTAGTGCTCCTACTTGCTGAATTATGTCATCAAAATAACCCCTGCCCTGTGCCTCTATTCATTCCTATTACCTCTCTTTCTCATAATGAGGTGAGAAAAAACTGAATACAATAGTCAAGTAATCAAGCTAAATTTCCATAGAATGTATTTGTAATTATTTGCTGTCACATTGTATTTCTGCCTGCATTAAGATAATTTATGCTATTCACAGCATATCTAGCTCAATAAATTAATAATTTAACATTAAAATAGATAAAGTTATAGGCATGATCTCAATACATCTTTTTTCTGTGCAACTGCAAGAGTTCATAAACTGCGTATAGGAAATGCAAGTGACGTTCGTGCAAAAGGCATGCCTGCCAATATTCAGTTAGTAAAACAAATTATTTCTGTCCCCACTATAAGATTCCCTCTTCTTTATCCATGCTGAAAAGGTGACAGAATTACCACTCCTAGCTCTATTGTATTCCTCTAAGCTCTTCAAACTGAGCAACATATTAGCTCCCAAAATACCCATACTCCTGTGAATGTGACATTTCAACAATGCTTTGCAGGTATACCACCTTTTGCACAAAATATTTTAGTATTCTCTACAGTCATTAAATTATTCTTAAAATAGCTCCTGAAGAATGTCAATTGACATCCATGCTTGTGATGGATGAACCAGGGGAAAAGGAACTGAATGATTTGGCTGAAATATCAATGAGCAAAGCCTTTTCAAGAGGAAGAACCCAGAAGTTTGAAAGCAGAATCTATTACCCTAGCCACAGAGAGCATGCCTTCAGTGGCACCTCAGTATCACTTTGCAGCAGACTCCTCGGCCAAACTCTCAAACAACAGATTAGCTGCCTGCACTGATACTGTGCTTACCAGTGGACTCGAGCATCATTGGCATGAGCTGCATTGTCTGAGCTGCAAAAGGTAGTTTATCAGCAGAGAAATTGATCTTTGGAAACTTGTTTCCTGAGCAATCAGATTACCAAAAAGATAAACAACTTGCATATGTGGAAAGCCGGTCAAGGCCCAGTCAATCTACCCAGAGTAGCTGGGCTTTGAAAATAGATCAAAGCAACAAAGAGAAAATGTTTTCAAATTAGCTTCCAGCAGTACTGGGCAGTGACAGGGATTTCATTCTTACAAGCACATGGCTAGAACAATTACAATTCAGATTGATCACAATTAGCTTTTCTCCAAAGCTATATGAATAAAACTATCTTATCAGCTTATCAGTTTTCTACATCCTAGATCAAGAAGTGCTTAGTTTATTTTCTTACACCTGCAGGTAGAGTCCTGTGTCTGTGCTCAGTGTTTAACTACTCCTTTGAGCAGAGTGAGAATGCCTGTCACAAACACTGACATACCTTTGGGGGAGTATGTGGGAAATTTTCTTGGAGCTTTTCCAGCTTCAGATGCCATTCACAAGATTATCACAGAGGTGGTAGATTTGCTCAAGGCTCCACATTTGTGCAAACTTCTAATGGGTTTCACGCCAATTCACTGGCAAGAACTGTTAGATGATCTAATTCTTCTTAGATTAGTTTTACAGAAGCATAAAATTTCAATAGTTTTCCTCATCTGAAAGAGTCTTGAGGACCAGGTATTTCTGAGCATAAATTCTACGGATCATTAGTAGAATTTGGCTCATTAAATCCTTATGGGCCTTTTGGAAATGTCTTCTCTGATATACTTAGCACAATTATTCAATCAAACACTGTGACTTGAATTTATTATTTCTGGCCAATGGCACATTCAAGCACAGCCACATCTGATACTTCTGTACTTGTTGCCATAGGGTATATACTCTGCTGTTTAAATAGCAATTTAATAGCAGTGCTGGCTAAATAAGGATATAGGCTTATATCCATATCTTCTGAAATATTCGAGATGAATAGAGGCAAAGATTTGTTACTTGTCTTTAAAAAATTCTTTTGCATAAAAATGAAGAACTGAAATCAAGCAGCAATTTTATTAGTGTATTTGTAAGTATCACATTAACAAATTTCCCTAATTTTATAAAGTTAGGTACCACCTAACTTTACTAGGTACCACCAACCTGAACAGAATTATTAGTGCATGGTAAGAATGTCCTCAAAATAGAAGTCGATAGTATGAGCACTTATACTGACACAATGTATGCCAGTCTACCATACAATTATTACTCTGCACAGTGTATAATTACAGAAACTGAAGAATATTCTGGGCTTGCAGTTTCTCTATTGTTGGACTGTTTGGCAAACTTGACTGGCAGCTTCTCTGTTAATTTTGTTTTAACTAGCAGAGAATCATGTCGTGCAGTCACTTTGAGTGACAGCTGAAGAAAACTGACTAATAAGCAAGCACCCCACAGTGCGTTTTAAAAATGCAAACTCCGTTCAGAACAAGAAATTGAAGTAGCCAGTTTGTGTAATAAATGACTTCATAAGGCATGCATGAGAAAGAAATGAATTAAAATGGGATGCCCACCCAGGTGGGCCAGGCATCCATAGCACAGCACAGGATGCCTTTACATCCCAAAAAGCAAACACTGCATAACTTGGCTAAAATGCTAATTCATTAAATAAATTGTTAATATAATTAGTTTCCTCATCTTTGGTTTCCTGGGATGAAATTAACCAAAGAACCCCTTTGCACCTTTGAAGACAAACACTTAAATAATCACACATATTTGCCATAGGAAATGTAGGTCCTCAGCCCCCAAAGCAGCTGGAGGGTGGAATGAGGGAATTTGCCAATATGTCCACCTGGTAAAAATGAATCAGCTTGAATGTGGCTGTCATTTGCCTTTGCTGACAACAGTTTTAAAGGATTATCGATTCAGCTGATGAGCTTTGGAGGAGTGTAGCCACGTTGCTTTTCCCATGGTCATGCTCTTTGCACAGGGGGGAACAGCTACTCACCTTCCAGAGCATCAGGGGATCATTGCACACTGGAAAGCTCTCCTGAAGTCCCTGTCTGTGAATTAAGCACTGCTATGTAGCGGGAGTAATTACCTGTGTTTGTGAACTAGGTCAGCCAGCCAAGCAATGCAAGGCTTTTCCCTCAGTTGCAAAGCATGAAAGCCCCAGAAAACCACCTAAGCTAAATGTTTGAGAGAGAAGAGGGTTTGGGAGGGAAGAAAGAAAGAGGAGCAAAGGTTTAACTTTGTAATCAACTAGAAAACACCTGTGATTCTTTCTTATGAGTTAAAATAAGGCTCTCCAGAACTGCTTTCACTACAGGCACACAGTCAGATGGGAGAAAAAGGGCACTGAAAAGGAACAAAGAGAGCTCTTTCTTCATACAATTCTCTTTCTTTGTTTGCTGAATGGTGACCCATGGTAGAACAAGGTGCAAAGCCAACACATAACACAGTAGGATTTCAGTCATCTTAAATCCAGCATAATAAAGATTCTAGTTGAAATTTGTGGAAACTTGTTTCCAGTTTCCAAAGTAACTTAAACTTGGATCTTTGGCAGTATTTAGGTACTTACCCCCCAATGTTAGTGAGAATCAGACATTAAACCTTCAGATGAAATTCTGTGGGCCACAATCTCCACATTTAACAATAACAGTGACATTAAATTTACTATAAGACCCCTCCTACAGCTCAAAATAAACCCTTACACTGAATCCTCAGTGCCAGTTCCAATTCAGCTACAGTTTCTGCAGTGTAACCTCAGGGCACATTGACCTGGTCTCTTGCTGAGAGAAATTCACTGCCTATCTGGGAAAATTACTTTCCCCAAGGCCTGGACTATATTTTCAATGGTAGTTTTCTTCTGCTAACTTTCATGTGTTCAGCCTTGCACTGGTGTTTTCGGGGGCAAAGAAACTCTATCTAGCTAAAATAGTTGTAAATTCTTTTCAGTCTTTGTCCGGTCATGCACCCATGAACTTGCTTCCCCTTTGTGCTGAAAATCCTACTTAAACAACAACAGAAATAAATAACAAATCCAAGATAAGGTAAAAGCACCATTAGAATGACCTTTTAGGAGGCAAAACACATCATTCAGAAGCCTATATATTTCTAGAGCAAGAGTCATTTGATAAATTACTAATTCCTTTCAGCAGTCCATGGTTTTCACTACACCCTGCAAAGTGAATGGATGTAAGGACCCTATCCAATTACCTAAGTCACACAAGAATTTACTTTTCTTGCTATCAAGTGCACAAGTGTTGCACACTAACTAGCCACAGGTGAAGACAGAACTACCTACCATGAAATCCAGGCCAAAGCAAAGAACTCTGTGTATTCACTGTGTATTCAAGTACAGTGTAGGTATCACTCTGGCATATCCTCCCAGGGTCATTTTGCTGAAACACAGCACAGTCCCCCTCTGACCAGATATATTACTAGCAAAGACATAGGGTATAGAAAAAACCAAGTAGACATGGCCAACTTTTCTTCTGGATTAACTGAATAGAGAGGAACAGAAGAATCAGTGACACAGCAAACTGCCAGCTGAAACATCAATTAGCAAACACAGAAAACACTGAAAAATTCTACCCATGATTCTGACAGAGCTGAAATTATTATTGCTTCCTTTCTTGTTTGTGATTATCTTCTGCAATCCAAAGGAACACCGTGCAATAAGTTTCTTTAGAACAAAATAATTATTATTACTTAGAAAAATTTCAAAAGATGTCAAACATACTTCAGGGATTTTCAAGGTTAATTGTCAAATCCTACACGACACCATGCCAGGTCCTCTGCGGTAAATTTAGGCTTTTGATCAGCAGACTGTCAACTGTATTTATTTATAAGTCAGTGTTCCTAGAAACACATCTAAAGGCTATACTTAGAGGTTGTGCCACAATACTGCAGTGCTGCAAAAACTGGTCACATAAGGAGGTAAACAGTTTTGAAAGGTTAACCCTCCTCAGCCGTGATGTGCTCTGACATCCTGTGGATGCCAAGTGGCTGCAGACAACACCAGAGAGGAAGACTTGTGGGTATGTCAGAAGAGGAGACAGCTGCTTATTTGGATGAAAATTTATCGCTTAACATGCAAGGATGGAAAATCTGCAGGGTATTGTAGGAAGGTCAATGATATGGACGTTAAGACTGGGAACACAGTCACAACTGACTTAATCCTGAGTGAGTTGTATGCCTAAAATAATGAATATTTATTCTAAGTAATCAGTTATTTACATTAGATAGTATGTAAGTGTATTTGTTATAAATATGTTTTAAACACAAAATAAGTTAAAAAAATAAAAGTCATGCAGACAAGCAAGCACAAATTCTCAAAAAGATAGTCTAGGTCTAGTTTAGTGCAGACTTAAAATAAACATGTCTCATACTCATCTGTCCTGAGATGATTTCCTAAGCAAAGATGAGCTGAGTGTCAGTTAGTCCAGTTTGTGATGCACTCCCCTTGCAGCTAACAAACAACCCTCTCAGTTAAAGTCTCCTCAATATTTATGATTGAAACTCAAACATCCTTTTAAAGTAATCTGTATCTATTCTCATTTTATAAATTAAAACCTGAGACATACGTATACTTCTTTAAGAAAGGTAGCTTATTTACGCAGTTGCTTTGATATGTTGGGCGCTGATGAACCATCTCTTTATCTCAAACTGTTCAGGTAGACAGGTTATGTATTTTTAAAAACTAAATGCAATCTGACTCAAGTCTTTGTGCCTCGTATAAGATATGTAAGTAAAACTTCATGGACAGGAATGTACAGACAGCTGGACCTTGATTTCTATGAAGGTGCAACAGTCCAAACCAACAGAATGACCTCTGGGAGAAGTTACAAGATGAATCCATTTTCCCATACCTCAGGTCCTTCCTTTTCTACAAGGCTTTATTTTCTCTTGCTAAGAAGAACAGAGAATTCCAGGGTCAAGAATATTTTAGAGAAAGCATCAAACTTTTTCCCTTAAGTCCATCAATAAAACTTTAAACGTATGCAGTACCCTGATATTTCAGAAAGCGCATTCCATGGAAACAAAAAAGATAATAATAAAATTAATGACCCTTTTCCCCACGAGCATATATGGTATAACTGATAATATCAGTCACATCTAGTTCAAGGTGAAAATATATGGCTTGGTTAATCTCCATTGAATGAAAGAGAAAAAGCTCTATGGCAGTGTTTATATATCCTTATTCATGCTAGATAGCATTGTCTATTCTCACAGTAGCAGTACTAGTCAGGATCATTTTAAAAGTACCAGAAGCTCTTCTTAATGACACTTAATGTACTGAAGAATATGCAGCATTCTTTTTCACATTAAAGTGTTGTGATGGTTATAAAGTACAGTTCAGACAGGCAAAAAACATGCCACTGTCCATGGCATGTTAACTCTCTGCAGAACCAGGCTGTTCATCTTGCTTGTTATACTGAAATGTAATAGCAATAGTATCTCATCATTAAAGATATTAATTAAAAAATACCTTAGTTGAAATTCACACACTTTTTCTCCTTGTAGGGTATTTTTGTAAACAGTCTAAAAATAGAAAAAGTATTTTCAAAAAGGAGCCTTGAAATAAAATATTGCCCTTAAGGTTTACTAAAAGAGAAAGTAAATTCAAAAGAAAGATGATCTGTCTTGTGCAGGCCAAAATGGAGGAAACAGCTAATTGCAAACAGGCAGATGCAGGCTTAACAGTGAATCCAAGACATCTCTAGTGTCCTCTTTTCAGTCCAGCCTGTGTGGTATCTGGTCCTATGCTGCAGGATATGACTGGGGCTGTGCAGCTCTGCAGCACCATTTCCCTGTGTATCCATGTCTCTTCCACCTTCACCTAATACTTCTGGCAGGCTGCGCTAGCTCACCCAGCCTTACGTGAGCATGACTGACTCCATGATGGTGTTGAGGGAGCAAGCTCAGAGATAATGGTCCTCACAGGAGCACTGTTAAGGTTAGGATAAGTTTCAGATGGCTGATGTATTTTTGGCAGGAGTCCATATCATCCTGTAGGCAGCGTAATTAGGGTGATGGAAACAATGCCTTGCTGTTGAGAGGTGATAAGCATCAATGACTCCTACAAGAGTGGATGTTTGCTTATTTAATTGATGGAAGTATTAGAAACCATATAATATTTAGGTATCTGATTCAACAACACAGACACCATCTTGTAATAATTTCTGACTTTGTTAGAGTCTTTTTAAATACCTGATTATCCACAGCGAACAGGGGCGATGACTCATTATTTTTATCAATGACAAACCTAAAGAAAAAACTCTCTCATACATATATACTGATAAAAAAAGATTAAGAAGGTAGGAGTTGCTACACTGGCTCATTAAAAGGTGCATGGAGTCTCCTATCTCCAGCAATGGTCATGGATCAGTCACCTGGGGAAAAGTACACAGACAGGACAGCCATACTTTCCTCTTTCCACAAATGTGGATTTGTGTTTTACCTTCTGTTGTGCTGCTTTTAAACCTTCAATTACCTATATTTAACTTCAATTCCCTTTCTCTTCTACATCTGCTTCAGGCCTCTCTTTGGACTTGTGTAATACTTATCACCCAGAACATCCTCTAACAAGCAGCTCCACATCATATATATATATACCCTCTATAAAAAGCCACATCTGTTTATCCATTCTGAGCCTACCATCTGCTAAATTCCCTTCTTAGTCATTAGACCCTGTACCAATAGAAACTGCAAATCACTGGTCACTCATAGTGCTGACAGGTTCTTATTTGATATACATAATATTAGCTTTCAGTTTTCAAAAAAGGTGGAAAACATGGCCCACATATATTCAGCATCTTCAATGTAATAACACATGTCCTCCATAGAAAAGTAGATGCCACTAGGACAAAGAAGAGACTGCAGAGCTGAATCAGGTACCTTAGAACTGACTCATCCCTGGTGGAGGGTGGACAAATCCTATGCTAGGTTTTTACTTCTGCATAGTGGGCTCTTCCAGACAGAAAGATGAGAGAAAAAAATGATACAGCTTTTCAGTAAATTCCCTAAAGATGAGACCAAAACAAAATATCTGCATGTATAACACTTTTTTCTATGTGTTTAGTAATCTTCATTTTTATATACTGTATTCACCAGTGAAATAGTTAACAGTGGTCTCAGTTCAGTAATTACGACTAAACACCTGGCAGCACATGGACACAAAAGAGATATTCCGCAACGCTCAATATCATTTATTCACACTTTTCACCAACACATGTGCTTTCTTGATTCTGGAGTTGCTTTAATTTACTTCATAACTATAGAGATTGGGAACTTTAGAAATAACTAAACTGAGATTCTGGAAATGTGAGCCTCAAACGAGAGCAAGTTACCTTCCAACTCATCTGAACTGAGCTTCTGGCAGGAGCAGCAGAAGCTTTAATGTGAGATTTTTCTTACTTTATTCTCAGTTTCTGAGTCTGTACACTTCTCACAGCATACACTAATACATCAGACACATCCTGTTGATGAGGGAAGATACTGGAAGAGAATCAGGTCTATTTCAGTCATAGACCCTCATGTATTTCTTGCAGACACAAGAAATAAAATGATAAAATTGAAGCCTGCAATATACCAGTTACTCAGTATTGTATAGTAACTGTCATTGTTTATGAGCCAATGAAGTTTGAGGCATCAGTCCTGCTGATATAATTCATAACAAGAATCGAAGAAATTAAGAAAGCAGTTTAAAACCCCCCACATAATTTGAACATGTACCTTTGCTACAGGCTCACATGGAAGGCAAAAAGCAGCTATTAAGCCTGCTTACCTGAACTTCTTTATTACTAGATTAACTAGGTGACCCTGTTTTAGCACAGAAGTTGGACTCTGTGACCTCCAGTAGTCACTTCCAAACTCAATTGTTCTGAGATTCTGTGATCTCCTCCCACTCCCTCCATTAAATAAGAACAGAGAACTGAACTCTGTTTGTAAGAGGAGCAATTACATTGAATTGGCTGAAGAACACCATGAAGTCAACAGAATGTGTACAGGACCAGCTGTCCTTAAAAATCCCTAAATGCTGCTTGTTTGGACTATTGTCCTAGAATCAATTTTGTCAATTAGGCAATTTTTTAAGTGTTTGCCCTAGAGCTGTTACAGTATTATATACTGAGCAAGCAGTTCCAGTTGGCTTTGAAAAAGTACTGGTGTCATGTACTTTAGTATCAGGGCCCATGCAACCAAATTTTATTTTCCTGTAGTGGTTCCATGCACGTATTCCTGTGGGTTGTGTTGGAAATTTACCCATGGATTTACAGAGGGGCTCTGTACGTATATGTCATAGGGACTGAAACTGTCACTGTTTTCTTGGCAATGACTGCCAGCTTGTGCCTTTCTTTCACTGCTTCGCAGAACCTCACCACAAGTTACTTCTGCAATAAGAGCAATGTACACTGAAAATACATACAGACTATATATATGTATATATTCAGTATGTTGTACTATTGCAGCACATAGTAATGAACACTAAGTCTAGTTATCCTCCCCCAATAATAAATGCCCTGACAATTAAGAAATTAAATAAAATCCTAAGCACTCCACCTAGCTCCCTCTATAAATACCTTATGCTAAAGATGAGCTTCCCAGAGTTTGTACTAATACAGTCCTTAATAGATCATGTAGGAGACAGCTGAGAGCTCAAAAAGTTCATCATGAACAGTATCTGGCCCAATGCACCTATTCATGTCAATGGAGTTGCAGTGCTTCAGCAATACCAGCTGCACCAGTAAGAAATGGGTTGCACCAAATGATTCAATTTAGAAGTGGTAACAGCTGTTGTTCTGGCATATTACTTGAAAAGGAGAACATGGAAGTCTTGTTTCCTGAGTTATTTTGGTATCTGTGCCTGCTGTGGGATGTGCAAGAAAGTGAAAGACTGAACTCTGCAATGACAGCAAGAGACTGCACTTAAGTGACAACCTAAAAGTGAAAGAAATTGCATTGGTTATAGGTGGCCAGAGCAGAAGGAGGCCAGTATATACACCTGTGGTACAAATCATGTCATCTTTGTTTACTATCAGTATGATCCCTTCCTATCCCTAACAGCTTTTCTCCACTTATCACCTTTCAGTCTGGATTGATTCATACATCCCTCCTACAGAACACCACACAGCTGGGAGTACACCACATCTACTCACAATCCATATTAAACAGACTTCATGATAGAAGAGCAATTACTCACAGCTAATCATTAGGTCCCACCAGAGGACAAAACTGACAATGTAAGGACTGTGTCACCTGCTCTGTTAGGACCTGTAATGTCCCTTTCATAATAGTAGTACACAGCTTCTCACAGATCTAGAAGAATCACGAGTTTGCAACTTGTTTCTTCTGCTGCCAGAAACAGGTGAACAGGTCAGGCAATTTCTTTTCCACGTTCAGGTTCCAATCAGAGAATGCTCCATCCCTGGCGGTGTTCAAGGCCAGGTTGGACAGAGCCTTAGGTGACATGGTTTAGTGTGAGGTGTCCCTGCCCATGGCAGGGGGGTTGGAACTGGATGATCTTAAGGTCCTCTCCAACCCTAACTATTCTATGATTCTATGAAAAACAAAAGCCAAAATCATCGTGGCAACTCCTCTCAAAAAAGCCTCCATAAAAGAAGTGGAGGAAGAGCAATTCAGAGAGCAGTGAAGACTTTCATCATGAAGTGCTGGGAGTTTTTGTGCAAAACTGCAAAGCTTAATCCATTCCCTTTTAGGAGAAGCACTGACATTCTGCAACAACCATGGCTACATGGCCTTCACAGTCTGGTACGTGAAAGCCATTCTAGAAAATGCATTGATATAATCAAAAGTTGACTCAATGACTGGTGTCCTTCCTGTACTGTTTTTAGGACTGCATAGATCTCAGATATCTAATCTACAAAATAACTAAATGAGGAAAACCTAGCTAATGGCCCCTTTGAGTAGCCTTTTAAATCAGTTTGTCTGTGAGCAGCAAAAGAAACTATTTTTGATGTTGTGAATGGTCAATGTACATGATATTTCCTCTGACTATTCAACTGCAAGTCTATGAGGAACAATAAAAGACAGTAATGAGTTGTAGAAATGTTCAAGAGAACATTGTATGGCCTACTGCTTAAGCAAGACTGGTAAAAAAACTGATCCCATTCACCATTGTAATCATTCACCAAGAATATGATTTTGATAAACAGATAAACCTTGTAGTGCTGCTTCATGACCAGTGAATTTGGGATTTTCTGAATTAACTAGATTACAGAACAAAAAGCATAATCTCAGAGAAAACTCTGATGCTGTTTGCCCAAAATACAACACATGGCGTGGTGGTAAAAGTGTTATAGTGTATGTATCTTGATTGTAAACATTATTCACTGGAAATACTAAATGGAAAGATGAGCTGATATTCATCCCAGGGCTATCCACCTAAAAGTGACAAAGATGTATTAGTGGACGCTCCACCTTCCCCTCCCAGCCCGGAACTATAGTGGTCAGTTGTATTATTATTCTCTGTTCTGGATTAATATAGTATTTAGTCCTGGCAAACTTTAACAGCTAAAAGGCTCCTTAGATAGGAAGACTTAAATGCAAAGAGCAATTAAGCATGCAGTAACTTTAAGAGTCCTCAAGAATGGCTGTTGAATTTCTAATTCGAATGTTTCTTTTACTCACAAACCCCCAAGTGCACCTTGACTACCAGGTAAGCATTTAAAAGAAGTAATACAGTATTTATAAGATGTGGATGACCTCTGATACAGTTGCTTAATTAAACAGTGAGGTTTACAGAGGCACAGCCCAAAGCACAAAGCTCTGTTTGATTTAGACCCTGGCTATCAGACAGCCATCAGGGTCTGGAAAAAAGTGTGCTTAAACCAACATCTCCTTCTTATTAGTTGGCAGACATATCTGCAGTGAGGTATATTCAGTGAGAGACCCTAGAGTCTGAAAACTCATTTTTGCTTTTTAGTGAGCAGAATTAGAAAGAATTCACCTAAGGGTCTTCTGTCAGATTCATGCATGGGTCCTGTTTACATTTTTATGTCAGGTATGGTTTCTGAAATAAGTGTCAGCTGTGCATTTTACAATGGCAAAGTTTTATGTAGTATCTATCAGTGAAGCACTAGGTAGCTAAGTTTTTTGATACTATTATAAGGATATCCATACTGGCCAAAATTTGAAAGATTAAACTGGGGACCTCTATAGCTAAAAAATCCAAACATACTACAGCCTGAGCTAAAAAATGCAGATTTGCTTGGTAGCACACGTAAGAAACACCATAAGAAATAGATGCAAGAAGACCTACTACATACTCCCTAATGGGATGCACAACATATTATTGATCCAAGTCTTAACCAAAACCAGTTAATACCTTAGACTGATATATTTCTATTGCAAAGGATTTCAGGACCTATAGTCCTTATGTACGAATACTTTTTTTTTTCCCAATCATAAGAAATGTAAATATTAATAATACTATTTATGCTTTCCAGTGTAAACTGACATCATAGTTGTAAAGATATTTCATGGAAATCATCAATTCACAGCCTACTTAGAGATCACATGTTTCTCTTACTTTCCTCTGAGGATTTTGTAAACTACAGAGGACCAAACTAGGTCAAATCTAGAAGCATCTTAAAGGTGCTAAGGAAAATAAGATATTCTAGTTTAATGTCTCAATGCTTAAGTTTAGGTCTCACTTTTACCAAAGTATTTCAAGTAAGTTGAAATATGAGTCTATAGAGAGACTTGAAAAGGGCTTTTCCTAACTTCTGGAAGTTTAGTAGAAAAAATATTTGAAATATAAGCATATTTCTCCATATATACTAAAAGGTTCTGCTAACACTATGCAGTTATTACATTACTTAGTGTGACTTCAAACAAATGACTTCAGGCTCCTCTAGGAAACTCAGATACAACTACAACTGATTTATGGAAGTAGTTAGGGGTACAGTGGACGTATAGCTTTAACTTGGGTCATAAATGTGATGAATACCTGATTAGTAACTGTGGCAATCAAGCATTTCCCTGCTTGCCAGAAACAGAAGACAACACTATGTTGTCCTCTCATGTCTTGCTCACACCCTTGTCCATTTTTCTGCAGGCCACTGCAATACTAGGACAATATGCCAAATAGCTGGTGTAAGCCTTTGAGCCTTCATCCAGCTTTAGAAGACTCCTTTAATCGCAAGTCTTTATATTATTATCATGTCAGGTATTAAATTGATACAAACGGGTATTGCACTAGAGCTCAGTCAATAAGGCCATAAAGATCAGCCAGTTTATCACACTTGTGAGTGTGCACTGACTAGTTCTTCCTTCTGTTTCTCTGTACTTTGCCCACTGTTTATTAGTGATGCCATTGCATAGGAAAGCCTTTTCTTAGCTTTGGAAAGGTTACAAGAGAAGCTGCCTTGATTTTCTCATACCCTGGTGACGTAAACACAGGTAGTGCACTACCTATGGGCTGTATAGATGTGAAACAGTTCAAATGCGTCTGTTTAGAATGGATCAGATAAGCATGTCATGAATTGATTCATTACTGCCATTGTAGCTATTAAGAGGACTTATACAACCAGGTGGAATGCTTGGAATTGCTAAACAAAAGTTACATCATTCAAAGGTAGTGTTCAATCTCTCTAGTGCATTTTTAAAAGGACTGTCAGACTCATTTCTAAGAGCTTCTTTGATAGTGCTGATAATACTGTGATTAACCACGCTCTTTACAGACAAACTCAGCAGTTTGCAGTCACATAAGGGTCGCCACATATATTAAGAGTTTCTGATAAAAGCTTGAATGAGGAATTTATTTATGCTCATCTAAGGCTGTCATTTTCATTTGCTTTAAAGTAAAAGCCATCTGCACATCTAAATACATTTCAAATGCGGATTTCTTGATATTTTCCATATCCTGAGAAGTTCTTATTTTATGGTATTTTTTATCAGGCTACAACATTAGAAAGGTTACTGGTAGCTTCCTGATTTCAAAAGAGTTTTACTTTTCCTGTCTTGCACTCTTCTTAAAAATGCCCTCTTTAAGAATGAACCAGGAGCATATTAATATTCCCAAGTATTCAAGGCTACAAAGGCCTTTTGAAGAAAAGGCAAGGATTTCCAAAAGACAGTTTCATGCTCACATTTAATATAGGATGGAAAAGAGGAGTGGGCATAACGAGAGATGCTTTAGATATAAATTTGAAGCTCAGTGAACATGGAATTTTGGTAAAACTAAAGGAAAGTGAGATAGCTATCTAAGGAAAAAAAAATAAAATACCAACATAGCCCATATAACCGTCAGTTCTATTAGCCTCACAATTTAGAAACACATTAAGCAGCTATGAAGAAACAGAGGGAAAGACTGGTGATCATTTTAACCTTATAACTAAAATTTGCTTATGCACACAAGCATCATTAGTACAGACATTCTCTGAAGACATCTTTTAAATAAAGCAGCTCCAGTCCTGAAGCTCCAGGGATTCCAGGAGGGCTAGACAAAATCATGCTTCAGTGACTCAGTAAATCTGGGTCTGAGGTGCTTTGTACCAGACTGTATGGCCCAAAGTGCTCAGGCATCTCTCAGTATACATCTTTAATTCTTCCAAGGTTTCTGTCACCTTTCTTTAGCATCATTCTTTGAGTAACAAAATAGTCCAGCTCTGGGCCACTTTCAATTTTCCACTAGGAGTCCATCTAATGGTATTTGAGTGAAATAGAAATATAAAATTTGAGACCTCAGAATTATTGTAGGTGCTGTAGACATTGCTGACCCAGGAATTAGGGACCCTGGGTTTTAGACTTTGTGCTTGGATGGAAATGGATATTCATTTTATTTAGCTGAAATCATCCACCCTGAATGCAAAATGGAGGTAATAAGAAACAGCTATGCATAGTTATTGTGAATGGAAAATAAATCTAGAAAGAGTTAATTCCTTAAATGATGCAGGGAAAGATACTATCATGGATTATGACTACAGGTGTCTGGGTGACCCATATATTATGGTAGAGCACTAAAGTCTTGACTAGCTAGAGAAACTCCTAAAAGGCTAGGGATGGTAGGTGCTGCACCAGCAGCAACATTGTCTTCTCTGAGAGAGGGATGGCATATGACAGCATTTACTACTCCAAGCACAGTGACTTGCCTGGATAGAGAAACTCATAAGGACTATGATTTAAGTAGGGTTTATTCTTCATCTGTACCTGAAACAGTAAACAATATTTCAATATGTAGAAGCTGCTGGACAATCATTTCAATTAGCCACTACCTCAGCTGACAGACAAAAAATGCTGCAAAGCTCATGCTATTTCCTAAAATGTTGGGTGCTGCTGTGTAGATCTAAGATGAAAATTGGTTAGGCTAGGGAGGGCACTATCCTATCAAGGAAGGAAAACAGGTCTGTTTTAAACTGTTTAAGAAACATAGCTCACGCTATATTGATAAGTTCACCCACAGTCACCCAAACACACTGTGATGCTGTGTGTTACAGTGCAATCCCCAATGCCAAGGTAGGTGCCTCCCTCTAGCCTAGGTGAAGTACAAAATGAGGCAAGTTAGATGATTAAGGAGCAGTCCCTAACAGCCTGTATGTCAGTTGAACCAGTTAGAAATGCTAAAGAGCAGAATTACAAAACCTCCTGCACTTAAGAACTTTGAAGAAACAGGTATTTGCAACTAGATGAGGCTGAGATGGGTTCATGCAGTCAGAGCAGCAAGGACCAGGAGCCTGCAGAGCAACAAGGGCAACATGGCTGGTTTGGATGTTTTTCTTCTTGTGAGCTGACCTTTTGGATCAAGAAGCCTACACTGTGCCTTACAACTTAGCAAATAATTTTCATCTTCAAAGTGCTGTGCAAAATAACTAATCCTTGCTGAGCCTCTGTATGTTCAGTTGCTCAGTCACTACTGAGATGAGTGCATCATGCAGGTTTTGGTAAAGAAATTTACTGTCTTAATTTTATCTGAGGTGCAAGCAAGGTAAGGAGGAGATTAGGAAGTGAGCACAATGTGTTGCAGCGACTCAGAGCCTGAGACATTTTGGAGCTACTACACTTAACTTTCTTCATTACCCTATTCCCTAGCTATTCAGGACACTCAAAATGGGAGTAAAGTAAAAAGGGAACACAGTAAAATGTTTGGATTCAGATTTTAAATGCCTAAGCTCAGGGAAACTAAATCATTACCTATTAAGACTAAAATAAAGACAGACCCCTGTTCAGACCAGTCCTAAGGTTAGTCTTCAAACAGCATAAAAATATACACTTTCAGTTCAACTGCTGATTGGCTTTACCAGCCAAAGCTTTCTTTTTGTTAATTAATAGCTCACACTGTAAATTAGGTATGAGCTTTGCCTTGAAAACAATTTTTTCTTCTGTGAAAAGACTAAAGGAAAAAAATGCAATCACAGAATCATAGAATAGAATACAAACAAAGATTTGACATTTATCTCAGCACCTCCTTTACCCTCTCTAGGTGTAAGAAGCGTAAAACAAGCCTCTGCCCTCACCTTGTAAAGGGCTGTTGCTAAAGACTGAATACCTTCTTTTTTTTTCTTCATAATGACAGTAAAGTTGGCCAATCCATTTCTAAGACATAAGTATTTGGTTTTATTTGTTCTGGCACTTTCACATACTCTCATTGAGCTTTTACATTGACCTGCTCTAAGTAAACCTCCAATTTACTAGTGGGTTTCTGGTTAAACATGGCTTCTTGGATGGAGAGTGGAAATTTTTCCTCCAGAAAAACAGGGATGAGGTCTTCCAGCCACCTCTACTCTTCTCCATAGGGCTCCCAGGCTCCTACTGCACCTTGTTCACACATTCCTTGTGCCAGGAGCAGCACTTGTGCAGTTTTGCGGGTGGTGGTTTGGCAAGATGATCTGGTTGAAAACTTACATTTTGTTTGTGCATAGGGTTAGTTTCAGCAGGATCTGTGTGGCTGCAGGAATCCTACCACTAGACAATGGAAAGCTAGTAAAAATCTGCCATGAAGAGTGCAGGAGAACTGAGCATTTAATCAGTAATGTGACTATAAATTAGCATAAGTGCCTTGTGATACTGACCCTAAAAATGAATTTTAGGTCACAATTGCTTTCGTTTTCCTACTTTGAGCACATACTAAATATACTTTGAAAAGGATTATTGTGTTGCTGCCTCTATGTCTCAGTGAATCCGAAAAGCTGAAGCACTTCTAGGGCTTCAGCTATTTCATTTAAGTGATCACAGGCCACTGTTGACTGAAAGACGTATACAATCTTCTTTGGCAGGGCTAAAGTTTGTGAACAGCTATCTTGAAAAATGCCATTTGTACAAGAAAAAAAAAATCTTTCCTTCCATAATATATGTTTAAAGACATTTATCAGCATTCCAACACTTAAAGCAAAGTGCCTGTTTAAGGTTTTTGCTGAACTAGAGCCTAAAGAAGAAATACAGATTTGATGGATCAATACAGTCATCTACAAAGAACTGACCAATAACACATAGAGTGCTAAGGATGTTTTTTAAATTATTTTTTTCTTTAATTGGTTTGTATTTTTTCAAACCTGTGTTTTTAATGGCTGAAGGTCTGGTCCCACACACCTTTTCATCAATACCAACACTGGCCTAATAAGTTCGTGTTTTCTTTCTCCTCCTTTTCCCTCATATGCCTTAAACTTCACCCCGCCTTCAGAAACATCTGTAGTATTAAGGAAACCTTTGCAAAAATCAAGAGTTTAAAAACTCTGATCATTTAAGTTATACAGTTTAGAAAGTAATGACATAAACAGCTGTGCCAGCACAACCGCAAGAGGTCAGCTTTAGAAGGGGGCAGGAATAAATATGTTGCTTTGAAACTTACCTTGTGTATAAAGGTTGAATTTGAATGACCAGTTTATGAGACCAGAATAGACATTAAAAGTCATGTATGCCTTTCTACTGCATAGGTGTGCAAGTGATTATTTCACATACTGTGAGCATTGTTCTTTGCTAAAAAAGTTGCTCGAAGAACAATATTGCTGGAAGAAAAACATGGAACAGGGTTTGTTTCTTTCAAATCCAATCTACTTAATGTACAAATTAAAGGTGTGCAGCTTTTGATGCCAATAATGCAAATTCAGGATATTTTTAAAAGTGACACTAGTGTCTTACTTTAGCAACTGTAAGAATTGTGCACCTGAAATTTAGGGCTAAATCCTGGTTCATAGAAAGGTCTCTTGGTGCTCTTTGACTAAGTAGGGAGCAGAACTTCCTTAAGAACTGATACATCACTGTTGTACTCCAACATGCATTGAGTCTCAGGAGCAAAACTAGATGTTTCTCTAGGGAAGAATAGGAACAAGCAACCTTTCCTTCCCTAGCAGTGCAAGCTGGTTTTTAGAGGTGCTTGAATCCCAAGACAGTCATCAGTTACTTAGATGGTGCACAAGCTGAAACAGCAGCACCTTTTGCAGGCTTGTTACAGGCTCTAGGACCATTTGGGTAAAGGCTTGTATGGTACTTAGTTATTGTGTTCAAGTTTGCACAGACCAAACTAGTTGCTCACCAATGACAGATGCATGAAACTGTAATGAAAGAAAACAACACTAATGGCTTATGGTCAGACTCAGATTGTGTAACCCTGGGTCCTTAGGAAGAATTATTTGCAGAAGCAAATGGACTATATATGAAGAACAGTGAAGGGACTTCACAATGTAACTCAGAGCATCAAATCTTGTGAAATTGACCTAAGAGGTGGAAAATACTAGCTTTTTCTAAGCATAGCTGAAAAACCTAATACAGTTAAAAAATCAGAATATGCATGCTTGGTTACTTTACATTCCAAAATAATCATGTGAGAGTGAATTGACAAAAAACTGGGGGGAATAAAAAGGCAATTCAAGCTGCATGATGACCAAAAAGGATTAGGTTGGCTGTGGTTTTTGTAGGGGTTGCTATTCTCTTCCTTTAGAGGAAGGATTGAGATCAGCTGTGAGTCATGTCATTATCTACAATTCTTTTAACAGCAGCATGGAGAAAAGCTGCCAAAGCATTTAAAATTAATTCTATCAGGCTAAGAGGAGCATGTCAAACTGACTTCTTTGCCTGCAAATCACAAAATTATCTGTGGTTAAAATTAGTTTCTAACCATCCTGGAGAGGGACAAAATGAGCTCCTAAAACTACTGTATGCTCTGATGAGTCTGCAATGTAGGCTGAGCCCATCAGCACTACTTGCAAAGTCATCTGCTGTTAGTAGTGCTGCATATATGGTGCATATGTGATAATTGCTGCAGCACAATGGAGATGATAACTGTAAACTATGAATAGCAGGTTATTATCATGAAGCAAAGAAAATAATCTAGACACTGAATTACGTTCTCTACAGCCTATTTAACTTTTGCATATAGTAAAGTTAATTTTTTTACTTATTACTACTAGCTGGATATGTCAATAAAATTTCCCTTAGCAAATTTGGTTTCAGTCACATCTATCTTCCGATTACTGTCTTTCAGTACAGGGACCACTACAGTCAATTACATTGTTATCTGACTCAAACACGTGGACAGCTCAGCCAGTGACTTTAATTACTTTCTCATCAAAGCCATGTTGGACGGTCACTGAAATTTCTTCTCTGCCTCCTAGGACATTGTAAAGGACAAATGATTTTTACATCCTGTTCATCAAACATGACAGAAAATCTTTTAGTTTAGTTATCTCAAGTCAAGTTCTACAAAAAATGGTATGTATGCCTGGATTGGCAAAGGGCTCTTATCCTTTGAGATCTGGCATTGTATGCCCTCAGCTTCATGGATGATTTTCAGAAAAGGCAAAAATGCACATCTTCACTCACAGTCTGAATCATAGAATAGTTAGGGATGGAAATCAATGTATTATCAGAATCCTTTACTTAAATTAGCTCCTTCACAATACAAAAATGTTTTCAAACGGTCTCTACTGGAATGGAGATTCACGAGATCCTGTGCTTAAATGCTCGTTACCTGTGCTCTGCTTTAGCCTTGCCAGAACCACTGGATGGGGCACATGTTGTTTTCAGATTGAGTAGGCCTTTGGCCCCAGCTGTAACTGCCAAGACTCTGATCTGCAGGGTTAGTTTCTAGGTTGCTTCAGAAATTTGAAGCATCACAACAACAAAAAAAGCTCAAACTGTTCGTTGATTATTTTGAACATGCAATTAATTTAATAATACTTAAGTACTTTTTATTGTTACTAAAGTCCATAAGCACACAGATAAAGAGATAAACAGAAAGCAATTACTGGATCTTCATAGCATCAACAGAGGGATGTTGCATTGTTTTTGTAGAAAGCAGGGCAGACACATTCCGTGAAACATATCTCAGATATAATCAAAAGAATTTCCCCATGAGGACCTAATTATAACTTTTTTTTTTTTAACCAAGAATACTTATTTCAACAGAAGAAGGTGTATGGCAAACGTCAGATTTCTTTTTGATAGCTGCCAGTCCATACATTTAAGGGTGGCATTTCATCCAATGTTTGAATAAAAATAATCATGGCCTCAGACAGAATAAAATTCTATGAAATTATAGTCTAAATACTGTTGCCTTTAGAGCAGAAAAACTGCAGCTGTTCATTTCATGAAGAACAGATTTAGACACATGCAATCAGGGTGAGAACTGCTCAGAGATGTGATAGCTCTCTGATTGCAGAAGAGACAATTACACCTATAGGGTTTCTAGAGTCAATGAATCACTGAGGTTGGAGGGACCTGAGTCACCCTGTCATACTCCTGTTCAAAGCAGGATTAACACTGAATACAAGCCAGGCTGTTTAGGGCTTTTGAAAACTTCCAAGGACCGGGGGGGGGGGC
>NDXB01018446.1:8415-38422 GCA_002631895.1 Agapornis roseicollis
CCCCCCCCCCCAAATTCCCAGGGCTTGAATTGAACAATCATTGGGCACAAAAAGGGGGGCTAATCAACCAAATGGATAGGAAAGCGCACAAGATTTAGAACCAGTAAGATGAAATGCATCCCGCCCTGTAAAATCCCCTCCACCAATAAAGGTTTGAAAGTGCTATGTGCTTTACCATTACTCGATGACCATACTGCTGTCGTGTTTTCTGTGCTGCAAAGGGCGAGCGGGTGCAGCCACCTGTTCCCCTGGTGTGTGGAGGCTGACCTTGGTGTTGCTGAGATAAAGCTCTTGGCTCTCCCCACATCACGGTGCCCCTGAGCACTTCCCAGCTCTGCCTTGGTTGTGCTCAAATTCCAGCCCTGCTGTCCCAGGGAAGCTGTGTCAGTCTTGGAAGGGACATTTCTGCACAGAGAGAGTTGTGCTTGCCACGGGCTCGAGGAAAAGGCTGTGATTTATTTTTCCTGTTGTGGATTTCGGGGTTCAAGGGATGGGTGGGAGGAAAGGGAGAAGATATTAAGGTATTTGGTTGCTTTATAGAGAGTGTCCTGACAGGAGCGAAGGGATGGTTATGTCTTGCAGGCTGAGAACTCCTTTTTTACCTCTGAATGTTCCCTGTGCCTTATATTATTAAATTCCTGCCACAGTGTGAGCAACCTGATGAGCCTCTGTAATAAAAGATACTGATTTGAAACACTGACAATAAATGAGCCTGCAATGTTCCTCTTTTGTCTCATCCCAACAAGGGGGATTGCACGTGCATCACCAAGCTTGTGCATGTGTTCAAGTTTAATAAAGGATCCTACCCACAGGGAAGAGTCTGGCCAGGGTGAGATGAGGTGCTCCTGCCAGTCACAGTCCATCACCTCACTGTAAATGGGTTCCTTGGAGTATATCAGGTGGGTAATACATAGGCAGATGGAGGCAGACAGGGTCACTGCAGCAGCCAGCACAGACACTCACATGGATCTAAAGCCCTTGCTTTACTGAGCAATAAAATCCCTGGAAAAACAGTAGGAAAATAAACACCACCATTTGCATGGGCTAAAAATACCCACATTGCAAGAGCTCTGGTTAAGCTGTGAGGTCCCTGCTGACAGCCCCTGGCTGGATGTGCTGTGCTCCAGGCAAAGCTGTAGGTCAGACCCTGCTCATGGTCTCTCTTGGCTGCAGAACCCTGAGCAGGTCCCACTGGGAATGGTTACTGTGCTGCTGCTGGGCCAAGCTATTTGAACCCAGTGGGAAAGCTGATGCCCAGAGGGGCCAAACAAAGGTTTTTCCCCCTGCCTTGAACCCCTGGGGTTATTCCACCCAGCCACACTGCTTCCCAGAGGAGCCGTTAACCAAAGAGGGGTTTCTCACTGGAGATGCAGTGAATGCCACCTGGGAAGGTGGAGAGGGGGAATTTGGGAAGGAAGGCAGGCAGGACTGAAGGAGATGGGCTGCCCTGTGTGAACCTGCTTTCCAGTCGCTCCCTCTCAGCCAGAAACTCCCAGTCATGCTCCTCTGCCAAGACACAGCTGCATTCATGCCAGCTCTGGCCCTCCCGGATAGCAAAGGAAGGGTCTCTGCAGCCCTCCTCCCCTCTTGGGCAGAAATCGGCTCTAAACCAGAGCAGGCTCCACTGGGAGAGATCATAGCTCAGGAAGGCAATGGGATCCACCTCTATGTCTGTGTCCCATCCCAGGGGATGATACTCATGTCCAAAAGCCTGGCAGAGCCCAGAGGACCCCCAGCTCAGTGCTACTACAAGTGCAGCTATCCTGGCTTTAACTCATCATGCTCATCCTGAGCATCAAAGTGAGCTCAGAAGGTTGCATCTGGGCCTTCCTTAACCCTTCAAAGGTCACAGCCTGAAGTCTCAAGTCGCTGGAATTTCACTGCCTCGGGGCTAATGCCATACATGGGGTTACACCAGGACTTGGGGAATAAGCTGGCCTTTTTAAGCTTTCAGACTTAGACGGTCAGCAAGGGTGGAACAGAACAGCCCTTTCCCTGTTACAGCTGAAATGAAGCTTTCCAGTGCCTGCACTTTCTAAGAGGAAATTCTCCTTGTGGTTAGTGCTGACTGAGGGCACAGTTTGCAAGCTTGAGAAACAGAGAGAAAAATAACAGGGATCGGGGTCCAAAACCAGCCTGACACAAGCACAGCCTGACCCGAGTGCTACAGTACATCTGCAGGCAGACGTGGTTAGTTTTGCTGTAGGTACTCAGGGCAGCACAAGGCAGCAGCTCACTGAGCATTGCCCTGCATCCAAGAGAGAGAAGATGGGAAAGACATAGATTTGTGTAGGGATTAGTATTTTCCTGCCTGCTTTCCCGAGCCTTACTTTTACAAAAGAAACAAACTGTGGCATACATGCTGCATTAAGGTTTCTGGCTTAAATATTTATGCAGGGGTTGCAAAAAGGTGACACTCTAGGATCACTGATTGTTCCAGTCACAAGCCTGGGGACAACCTGGACTCCAAGGCTCACTGTTTGCAAGGTGTAGCTGCACCCAGCAATGTTTCTGCTCTAGCTAATGATGCCACGGGAAACCCACAGTGTTAAACCCATCGTGCAATGCATGTGAAGGCTGGTATTTCACATAACCTGGAGCCTTGTTAGCTAAAACCAGTTCTGCAAAGAAGATTGAGCCATGAAACTGAAGGCTTTGACCCACGTTCAGCTGGCCCACAGTGATGGGGTTGATAAAGCTTCTTTTCCTAGTGCTCAGGTATCTCGCAGCAGTCCAAGCACAGCCAGACTTGCTGCTGATGGTGCAGCTCATCACGATCTGGTCCAGGCCTTGGCAGTGCCACCACCTCCACCCCTCTGCCCTGCTCCAGCTCTTGGAGCAGCTCCTGAGCTGCCCATATCCACTGCAGAGCCTTCTTTTGGCTCAAACCAGCCCAGGTATCGCAAACTCAGTCCAAACAAACCCAGCCTCCGGTGGAGAGACCACGCCAGGGGAAGACAGTTCAGGGGATGCAGCTCGCTGCCTGGAGGAAGAGCAGGAGGCGGCAGAAACCCTTCACGTACATCCCGCTCCTGCATTGCGGCGCGGCGGCAGCGGCGCGGTGCGGCCGGCGGGGGGAACGGCAGGGGAAGCGACGGAGCGGGATGGGATTGGACGGGAGTCCCGGGATAGGAGCGGGGGTCTGTATCTGCCGTGCTGGGGCAGGGGCCGGAGGAGGGACGCGCTCCACGGGCGCATCGCTCTGCCCTTCGCAGCGGAGCATCTCGGCAGCAACGGGATAAATGCAGCCCTGCTCCCTTTAGGGGCTACATCCCCACCCCACTCAGACATCCCAGCCAAAGATGCCCAAACCATCTCCAAGCCTTCCCAAAGCACACACACCACTTTTTAGCCTAAAGAACACGTGGCTTTTGCGATGCTTTGCCTTTTGTTGATCTGCCTGCCTCAGTACCATTCCCTCTAAGTTTTTAGCCTCCTGGCTAGTTTTAACTTGATTCAATGGGGCATAAAACTGCAAAGACATCACTTATCCTTCAGGTAGGCTTAAGATAGAGCAAGGACACACACATACAGGCAAGCACTGCTGCACAATGATGCTGAAGTCGACCAAGGCTCAGTCTGCCTCCCAGATACTCTGATGCCAAGGTAATTGCACAGTAGGTGATTATTTGTGTTGGGGAATGTCTGAGTTTCTGCACTGGCCACAGGGAAGTTACATTGATTTCTATTTCATGGCCTACCACACAAACCATGGCCATTTCCCAATTAAACCCACTTTTTGTCAGCCTCATTATTGTGCTCCTAAGAATCACGGAATCTGCTTCTGTGATTCCTGGGAAATATCTCGCTCCAGGATACATTTTTGTGTGCGTTCCCTACATTTTTCTGAATTTCATAATCCTTTTGATCACTGCTTCAGTTGGACCCAAAGGACTGTACAAGACTCCTGTTGTTTCTTGTCTAAACACCTCACTGATCACCTTTACCGCCCGAGTTTGAGACTTTGCTGCTGTCAGCTACAGGGCTGAAACTCCCCATGCACAATGCCTGACCACAGCACGATGGCAGCTGTCTGTGGCCTGCCCAGGGCAGCCACAGCACCACAGCCGTGCCCGATGGGATAATCCCCAGTGACTGGGACTCACAGGGCATTCCATAGCCAAGAGGAGTGTAAAAGCAACACAGGACTCCTCAAATGAGCATCCAGTGCTGACCAGCCACATAGTGCATTTCCTTCCTGTGAAATGAGGGGTCTATTGGAAACCAAATGTTCCTTCTCCACCAATACAAATGTGCCCAGAAAAACTGCTTTGTCTCAGAAGTGCCCATGCTTGACACTGTCTGGAAGCTGTGTTAATATCTGGGGCAAATATCACCACGTGTTTGCAATACTCCCCCTCCCTGCAGCATCTGGGGTTGAGTGCAGAAATGAGTCAAGGCAAACCTTTGGTCTGACCCATGTCCTCCTACTCTTCTGCACTAACCACATCTGCAATCATGCCCTGTCTGCTTGGGCTTGAGCAGCAGGATGCATCCTGCAGGATTCCTGTTGTTTCCTCTTGGTCACAATGTCCCTAATGAAATCCTTATCTACCATCAGATGATTCCTCCATCACATAGGAGCAAGCTCCTGGTTTTAGCTCTGGCGCAGGTTTTCATGCCCTTCAAAGAGCCGTTCCCTATTCTGAGTACTGCCCACATGCAGTCTGCCTTGTGAGCCTTTATCCTGCTCCACAGGAATAATTTCATTTTGCTTTACAGCTTGCTCATCCAGGTTGGATGCTGGAGTATTTTACTTAACATGTCTTGTTTGCATCCTTCTCCTTAGCCTGGCACCTGATGAACTACCTGTGGCAGGAAGAAACATGCTATAATAATCAGAGAGGAAATCTGGTTCACTCCTCAGAGGCAGATGCCCATATTCCTCACACAGTAACCATAACACAAGGCCTGTACATACAGATGTTCTCAAGCCAGTGCTGGCAGACTTCAACCTCCATCCCTGGAAGCTCACTTCCCCTGGAGATCCTGGCACGCTGGACAGACTGGAAGGAGAATGGAGATAATATTCCCTCTCTATATCAAAGAACAAAAGGGAAGGGAAGGAGAAGACCGTGCTCCTCTCCTTGGCTGCCTCTACCTAAGAACTGGCAAGGGTGAAAATGCTCCATATCCAGCTCACACCTGCAACCCCCTGCCCATGCTGCTGCCCACATGGGCAAGCCCTCAAGGGAAGTGCATGTCAATGAGTGCCAAGCAGCCTCAGCAGCCCCTGAAGCACAGCCATGCTCTGGTCTTATGGTACTGCAACCATCCCTTCTCCAGCTCCTTCCAGACCCCTTTCACCACCATGCAGCTACAGTGCTATGGCAATGAAAAGCCCTCCTCATTCGGATGATTCATCTCCCAGGGAAGCTCAATCCTGGCTTGGAAAGCTGAATGTTAGATGAGGAGATGATGGAAAACCAGGGTATGCATTGCTACCCCAGCAGCCAGGCCCCCTTTCACAGCCATCACTGTGTGCAAGCAGTGGTCTCTGGGCTCTGCTGATAGCTCCTCTTTTCCTGCGTGCTGGAACTGTGGCTGACTTTCCCTGCTCTTTGCCTCCAGCCATACCTTTAACATGTGTGGGCAAACCCAGGCTCTTGAATGCAATTCGGTTCAAGGCAAAGGTGTCGGGGCACGTTCCGCTCCAGAGAGGAGGAATGGTTGAATTGCTGGGGAAAGGCCAGCCTTGGGCTGCCAAAGCTGGGAGAGGCCTGGCTTCCTGATCCATCCCTGTCTGGGGAGGCTTGTGAATGGATCCAGGGAAGAGCCAGAGAGGGATCAGTTCTGCCTGGCAAGCACAGGGGCAGAGGGAATGAGGTGGGGATGAGGCAAGACCCCTACTGCAGAAGGTTCCTTCCACAAGGGTGCCAAAGGATCTACAAAGAGTGAATGAACCTGGCTTGGCATCCCTGCAGTTGCTTCTTTGTAAATATCTCCTCTGCCAGGTGGGAGAGCAAAGATTTCCCTTTCCTGTGCCATGCTTAACACGCACACAAACAGGGTTTCTTGGGTTATCTGACAAGCTTCTCTCCTTCCTTATTGTTTTCTCTCTTCGTTCTCCCTGTGCTCAGCTCATCCCCTTCCATCCCAGTTATGGTTACACAAGAGCAAAGCTGAGCCCAGGCAGTTGTGACTCTTCCCAGCTCCACATCAGCCCCACAGGGCACAGGATCAGGGCTTGTTAACCCAAACAACCACCCTGTGAGTGCCTCTGTGTGGGAGTCATCTCTTCAAACCCTGCTGCCAACAAAACCCATGCCCATTTCTGTACACCTTCTCCCTGCCTCCATTCCATCACACAGGCAACTGCATGAGGCTCAGGGAGGCTGCTGCCCTGCACTACTCTCTGCATAGGGCTGGAGAGCTTCATTGCCCCAGGCTCTGTGGGGCTGGACACCCACCTCTCCTGCCTGTTTCCCAGCCGTTTCCCACAAGGCTTCCCAGGAAATGCTGGGAGGGATTTTCTGCCTCTCTGTGCTGGGGTTTCCAGGAGCCAGAACAACCTCCTCTGTATCTCCAGATCTAAATCACCAGAGACGTGCCACAGCCAGCAGCCACCCCAGCTCTACCCCATCTCTCTGGAGTGAAGTCAACCTTCCCCCAGAGCTAAACAGGAGGCTCTGCTTCCCACCTCCTTGGCAAGCCCATTGCTCACCCACAGGCAAATATAAGCCTCCATTCTCCTGGCCCCATCAGTCTCGCCTTCCCCATTCAGACAAAGGAAGGGACAGGCACTGATTTCTTGAGGCTTTTTCCTACCCAGAACCTGTCTGTGACCTCTCCCTGGAGACCTGCAGAGGAGCAAGGGTGAAAAACACAAGCCCAAATCAAAGGGTCCCAGCTGCCTACCCCAATCGATTTATATTCCCAGGAATAGGATTAGCTACCAGGTTCAGAGCTCTTAGATAAGTGCTTTTAGGTTGATCCTGAGCTGCCTCAGAAGAGATGGGTGGATTTCTTGTAGATTACCTAGGGGATTGGAAGTAGCCTGGCAACACAATGGATTTTTCCTTGCAGAACCCAATGTGCTGCTTTAGAAGCGGTGAAGTGATGATCACACAGGTGATCATTTGCAAATAAAGCAACTCAAAACCTCCCACTGGCTTTTACTCATTTCCAGTCTTGCCCATGCTGCTCATTTCCAGTACCTCCCATTTCTCCTGGTGAAGACAAGAGCGATTCCAGCACAGGAAGGCATTGACTGACCAAATTCTTCACCCTTTTATTTACTCTCTCATCCACCCACAAGTGGCCAGGCTCCGATTCTCCATAGAATCGGCCTGTCAGCATTCTTGGAGGCTCTTCTCCAGTGATAATCAGCACAGATGCCCTCAGCGGGGTTCAGCTGTTTGCAGGAGGGAGCGCTGATTCCTTGGTGGGGATCCAATGAATGATCTCATGCTAGAAAGGAGGCCAGAAATCACCATCTCCACCAGGCCATGGTGTTCACTGTTGACTGCACAGACAACCCCATGCTCTCTGCAGACGGTCAGTCCCACCATCACCTCCACCTCCTTCAGCTTTGATTGCCTGGCAGGAGTGGCCAGGACTGTCACCACTGTGACTACTATTAGAGCCACTGTACTACCAAGCACCAACTGGACATCAGGCAAGCTAGCCAGACAGTAGGATAAAAGCAGTTCAGTGGTGGAATAGCAAAACAAACCCCAAAGGCAACAGCATAGGCAAGCAGTCGACCGATAAGGGCCAGGTTACCATATGTGATGTAGCAGATACTGCTGGGCTAGAGACAGATCATTGATCTCTGCAACATCCCTGCACTGACCCTTCTCCATTTCCCTGCCCTCATGGTGGCAGGGCAGATCATCCACAGAGCTGGGTGCTGTTCTGCACCCCAAGTGTTGTTCCAGTCACGCTTTCTTTCCTTAGCTGTGGGACTATCAGTAAGACTTTCCTGGTGCCTGCTCAGGCAGTACTACATCAATGGAACCATGTTGGGGTATAATGCCTCCTGTGATGCCAACTGTCTTCAAGAGGACCCTTTCTCAGCCCTTTGGGAGGAGGCAAGCAATACAATGACTGATATTCACAGCCCACCATGCTTTAGCTTCTCAGCTGGGTCCCATCCTGCCCCCAGCCCATGCCTGTCTGCATCCCAGCTGTGCTTTCCAAACAGGAGCTTTACTCCCTGCCTTTGAAATCTAGGAGCCATCCAGGCCTTACAATGGCCACTCTGCCTCTGTCACACTACAGCCACAGCTCACAGTCCTTGTGACCTCTTTTTCCTGCTTTCTGTGTCTCCATCCAGTTCTCTGACTCATTGTTCCAGACGCAGTCACTGGTTTAGTTCTCCATTCCAGTGTCTCATCACAGACACCCATTTCACACCTCGTCTAATTATTTTTGCTCCACTTCCATCACTCACAGGTGTATCCCTCACCAGCTCCATTCCCTTTCCACGTCCATCCCCAAAACCACCTCCACCACCTTTCTGTCTGCTCTCAGCTGCACCCTCTGTCCACCTCCACCCATATCTTCCAACAACACTGTTGGCTTTCCCAGCCCACATTCATCCCTCTCGTCCTCAAGCAATCCTGGAAGGCATGAAGCCACTGGAAAGGCCCTGCCCAAGATCCCCTTCCATAAGGGTAAGGGCCAGCCAAAGGGACAAGGTACTTGAGATGGGTGCCCCCCTTCAGTGGGAGGAATGGGGGTCCACAGGCAATGGCTTTTTGTCTCCTAGGCTAGAAATCCCTGCAGGACCTCCTACTCTCCTTGCCTATCAGCCACTCTTCCCAGAGAGCCCAGCGTACCCTCTGCCAAGTGCAGTGCAGCAGCTCCTTCTCTTTGTTTCTCTTCCAAACCTTTGCAATACCTTTGTTCACTGTAGATTTCAAATTGCTGAAAGATTTATAAGACCACAGTAAATCGCAAGGTGTAACACCCAAACAGGGCTTTCATTATCATCGCAAAGGCATTAAACCTACATCCAAAAAGAGAGGGGGACTGCTCACCTCTCTGTGGGTATAATTCCCTGTTGATGTGTTTGGGTACATCTCTTCACCCCCACCTGCATATTTGTATACCAGCGCACGAATTCATCTTTGAAGGCTTCACAAGAATGTGTAATCTCCCTCTTTAATGTGCTTCCATATCTTTTCTCATCTCGATCAGCAGGATTACTCCCCTTTAGTCATATTCGTACCATGCTTGAAAGGCATCTGTGCACATACATGGAGGAGAGAGTAAACTGGTGTTTACTAACTCAAGATCTATTTCCACATAAATACATTCTGCATAAACTTCTGCTTTAACAGCTTACAAAGATGCTTTGACATATATGTGTGTGCTCATGTATTTATTCTATGTACCTAAGCCCACTTATTTCTGTACATGCACAACTTTGGCATTGTTTTCTCCATCACTGCTGTCATACACACATCAGTACTGTTCCCCTGCCAAGCAAGCGGATACTTGAGCCTCTGCATGCCAGTTGCCTAGCAGAAGAGAAAGCAGAGATGTGAAGACCTGCTGTATTTTCCAGGTCACTTGTTTTATTTACACCACCTACCCTGGGTAAGCCCGAGATGCCCAACCAGCTTTGAAGGCGAGGCCTTGATCCTGAAATCACCCAAACATTTGTATTCTTTCCCTTGAAATTAACTCTGCCTTCAGAATTGGTTCTCATCAAAGGCCCTGGCAGAGAACAGACTTTCCCCCACCTTCAGTTTACTGCCTATTGAGCCTCACACAGGACAGCACATCTCTCCAAGAATAAAAGCACGTTCAGGTCAACTCTTCTGTGTAACACCAGCACCTGCTGCCACTGCCTTTATGTTGTTTACGCAGTCCATACATGCATGAATCCACAGCAGAAAAACACCTACCTTTAACACAGTACATCCATGTTAAGAGTTTATAGGGTATTTGTCCATCTGGTGCCCACTGAAAACCCATGCTCTAATTGCTTTGTGAATGCTGGTCCATTCCTGTGTAAGCAAGAGCAAGCTGTGTCCATGCTGCTATTTCCATGTCCCCTACAGCCATTCTGTTGTGTGGTGATTTTGGACAGAAACACTTTGGAAATGATAAACCACAAGGTAACACAGAGGGCTCTTTCAGTGCTGCTGGCAGTCAGGTAAGAGGCTTTCTTTTCCCTGTCCTTAACTATCTTGGGCGTTTAGATGAAGGAGATAACCCAGAGATATCAGCACTCTTGAGGATCCACACATTCTCTTGTTCTGCCAGAAAACAAAGAGCAGAAGGAGTTCAAATCCTGCAGCCAGGAAGCAAATGTCCCCACTGTGTGCTGTGGGGCTCATGCCCATGCACACACGCTATGCTGGATATGCTGGACCACATTTGGCCAGGGCTCTAGCACTGAGCATTGCCAGCTGCCACAGAAAGCCTCCTCCTGGTCTGCCCTGCTCTCTAGCAGCACTGCACGCTCTGGCTTCAGTGCACATGGTTTTGGGAACAGGGGCCCGTCCTTCACTTTACAAGAGCCTTGGTTCAAGACACTTATGGTCATGGATGTTCTACTTCCCAGGGTTCACAACCAGATCTGCAGCACATGCCCAGCCCAGTCACCAAGCACCTGGTTTACCCCTGAAACCACATCTACACACCCAGAGGGAAGCATAAGCCAGCAGGTAGTTTGTGACCACCTTAAGCCCCTTGGATTTAGTGGCTTAAAGCAACTCCAAATCAGGGCCTCTCAGGGGTTCAGTCACAGCCAGTGATGCCTCAGCTTTCCTCAGCCCCAGAAGATGCAAAGGCTTATCTGCCTTGGGGCAGGCTCCTGAGGGTACAGAGAACCCTCTGTGCATAACTGGGATGCTCAGCTCTCCCTCTTCCAGCTCTGGGTACCCCAGGATTGCCCTTACCCTGGCCCAGAGTGCTTGCACAGTTGCCCACAGACACTCTACTGCATTTTCATGTCCCACTCTGCTGCCCTTTCTGCTACAGCTGTACATTCACTCCTAATCCCTTTGTAATTTCTCCCATTAACACAGTATTCTGCTTTTGCACAGGGAAATCCTTCACAAGTGCCTAACGAAGCTATTCCCCATCAATTCCTATTCATTTGGGAATCCTGCATGTTGCTGAAGCTATGATGAGCTGTGCAAAGGGCTGGCAGGCAACGCATGATAGTGCCTCAAGTAGAACTTCCACTATAACCAGCTTAGGGAGTATCAAGAGGACAATAATAGCAATCCAGGCCTGTTTAAGAGGACAATAATAGCAATCCAGGCCTGTTTAAGAGGACAATAATAGCAATCCAGGCCTGTTTAAGGATTGGCCAGTGCAGATCTACATCTGAACACCTCACACCACCAGGCTACCCAGCAGCAGCAGTGTCAAAGTGCATCTACATAATGGGATGCATTTGGAGCTGCAGCCAGTCTGGGCTCCTTGCTCCCTGGGGCTGTGTGAAGTTCTCCAGACCTAAAACTGAATTAAAACCTTAGCCTCAAGCTTATCTGAGACCAGTCTTAAATCTGCTGATGGCATCTCTGTGCAACAACCATAGCTCTTGTGCCGTTGCCCAGCTCTGGCTGACGCTGGATGAAGGGACAAGGGCTGGCTGATTGACAGAGGGACAAGTTCCTCCACCAACAACACGTCCCTTAAAGACAACGCTGCAACAGAGACAAGGTGCAGGATCTGTCTTCTGCACCCAGAACAAGAACTGTGTGCCCTGTGTTTGCTCCCACAGCATTGCTCAAGTGGGGTTCAACTGAGCAGAGCCACAGCCGAGGCACTGGGACACCTGAAGAATTACCCCTCCCTGGTTGTGCAACATCTGTGTGATTTGTATAGCAGCAAACTATTGCCCAACAGTCATATTGAGGCTGCTCAGAGTCATCCTATGCAGGCATACATAGAACCATGTCAGTATTGGCCAATATTTAGTAGAAGATCTCAACCACTCATCTGCCTACATGGCTGCAAAGCCTGTGCTGAAGCTAACCACAGGGCTCGGTTTCTCCCATGATCAGTCCAGAAACAGGTAAATAAACCCAGCAAGAGCTTTGCTCCAGGTGTTACCCACAGGATGCAGTTGCTGTTGGATATTTTCCTGGGGCTAAGGAGGAGTTCCTCCAGAGCAGATCAGTTCCCCAGGTACCCCTACTCCTTTACATCCACATCTTCCTCTTCCAAACTGCACCGGGGGGGAATTTGGACTCATTGTGCAAGCATTGCAAGAGTGCCCAGCAACACGAGAGCATGGCCAGATGAGGTGGGTTAACCTGCACTGCTAGCATCAGGAGCCCACCATCCAAAGAAGCACTCTCCTATATAACCCCACTCTGCTTGCCCAGTGGCTCCTGCTTTTCCCGCTTCCCCCAGACGAGTCCTGGTTTGTCTTGAGGTTTGCTTGCTTGCCTTGTTTATATGAAGGGTAATTTTGGATGTGGTAATGACAGAACTGTAGCAACATGCCTCCCTCCACCCCCCCACCCTGTTAGCAGCACGGGGCAAAGCTGCACACTGCCATAGCCTGGACATCTCAGATCCCAGGAAGGACCAAACTCCTCACAACTCATCTCTCAGCCCCTTGCTCACGTCCTCTCTTAATCCCAGGTCACATCAGCAGACCCCATCTTGGCCAGCTCTGTGGCATACCCATCAAAAGCCTGCCCGCATGCTGCCATGCTTCCATCACCCTCACTGCAGCAGCATGGGTTGAGCCAGCTCAAGGGCAATTCAGTGTTCCACCTGCTTAATTCCATGTGTCTTCTACAGACCTATCCCACACAGGTCCAATAAATCACAAACAAGATCCTCTCAGAGTAATATTAATGGCCATGTTTATAGTCAGCAGTTTGCAGGAAATTCCCTACCCAAAACTGCCAGGGTCAGATTTATCATTTAACTCTCAGAGGCTGTGATTTTAGTGGGACACTCAACTCCTGTGCCAGGAATCCATCAGCTGCAGGTCTCTTGCTTAGCCCCAGAGATGTGTATCTGAGATTCATCCCCTGCAGTTATTTATCATGTGAATTACCATAGCACCTCACAGCCCTTGTCCTGGGATGCCTCAGCAGCAGCTGCATGCACGTGCATGCATCTGCCAGCGGTAACAACACTAAGAAGGTGTCTGGAGGATGATGACACCACCAAGGGGGAGGTTGGGTGCCTTTTCCCAAACCCAGGAGGCAACAGCCCATTGCTTGGTATCAATTAAAGGATGCTTGGCTGGAAGGGATAAGCATCTTGAAAATGAAGGCAACAAGCTGAGCCTGGTGTGACACAGGGTGGGGGTAAAGACAGGAGCATCAACACTGTCCTTTAGGGACCTGTTCCCACATTAGACACAACTTTGCTATTGCCTAGATCACTTCTTAAACAGCCTGAATGAACTTTATAGTGCAAAACTGGGTTTGCACCAAGTGAGTAAGGCCACAGAGTGCACCAAACCAGGCAGGTCAAAGAGGAAGATTTACTAAGTGGCTTTCTTTTAAAACTGACGTCATTGCCACAACTTACATTTATTCCAGTCATTCCCGAATTAGGTGCCCTTAACTGCACAGCAAATGCAGGCCACAGCCAATGAAATAACCCAGCAGAGAGAACACAATGAAAGCTCACTCCCTTCCCTCAGAGTGCCTGGTGGAGATGCCAGCTGAGCCAGCAGGATGGCCCCATATTCGCTCTCCCGCTTGGAAAATCCCCAGCCTCCAGTTCCAGAGAGCAGCTGTGGGAATCAGTGGGGAGATCAGCCCAGCGCCAGCTCAACCATGACAGTGCGGACATCCTCTCCATGGTGGCCATGCCCCAGCTTGCCTGAAGCATCAGCAGAGAACAAACCACCAAGCTGCATTGCAGCAGGGCAGGCACTGGCTACTCTCCACTGCAGGAGAACGCACTGTGGTGGCCTGCAAGCCAGGACAACAGCAACCGAATGCTCCCACTCTTCTTCCTTTGCAACCCGAAAACCATGTCTTGCATTGCAAAGTGGCCCTGGTCCCAAGTGCAGGAGGAAGGCTTCCATGCAGTGAATCCCAGCTGCCTTCCCCTTTTCCTCTCCTCCCGCTTCCCTTCCTGCTTGCAGCAGGCAGGGCTGGGTAAGCCACTCCTGGGTGATTCACTCCCTACCAGGCAGAAATGCTTCCTTGGATACACACAGCGGGGCAGAGGGAAGAGGAGCAGGTCCTCTGATCCGAGCTGAATCACTGCACCTCGGATGAGCTCCTGCATGCAGGGACAGGGCTCCCTGAGAGGTCGCAGCAAGGTGAGTATTGCAACAGAGCAACCTGTGACTCATCAGCAGAGAAAAATGCCATTTGGGGTAGGAATCAGGGAGGTGAGGAGGAGAGAAACCTGCAGGGGCTCAAACCAGGGGTGCAAGTGATGGGAACACCCAGGTCTGTCTTAGGGTGAAAAGGAGAGAAACTTGTGCAGAGCAGTGAGAAAGTAGAGCAATGGCGTCAGATGCAACTGGGAGTGATGCGCACCTTGGTGCACTGAAGAGACTCCTGCATCTCAAGCCCACCTGAGCTCAGGTGGAAAAGATCCTCATCCAGGCACAGTGATGGGAGCTTTCTCTTCTCTTTCAGGAGAGGTTCATAGAATCAACAAGGTTGGAAAAGACCTTTAAGATCATCAAGTCCAACCATTACCTCAGGACTGCCAAGACCAATAAATAACCGTGTCACTGACAGCCTCATCTTCCCATGGAAGTACCCACATGAACAGGACAGTCACCTGAGATTCAGGCTGGATGACTGAGTTATTGCTGAACTCTGTCATGGAGCCAGGCTCTGCAGAGATGCCCCCATACCAAACAGCAGCATTGGTCAGGCTCTGGGCAAACCAATCCATGGTATGTGCTTCCTCCTCCTCTCCCCTAAGGCAGCAAGGGCAAGACCTGCACCCATGCCCCAGCAGTGAGCCAACATCCTCAGCACGCAGATGCCTCCGTGGGCATTGCTCTGGGTAATTCCAGTTGCATGCCCTGCACTTGCCCTACAGGATAACAGATTTTTTCCCACACCCATGTTTTCTTGCTTGTCCCTGAAGGCAAGGCAGCCTTGATCAGCATTTCCATTTTGTGTTGCAACAGGACACAAGCTCCCGGTCAACTGCCCCAGCAGCTTTGCCAGGGGCAGCAAGAAGAATGGGCAGAGGTTTGAAGTAAGGTGACCAGGCCTTCCTAATCCCTATCCCTAGTCTGGGGCACAGCCTGGTCCCTATTTACAGCTGGCTGCAGCTAAGGGGAAGGTGTAAACTGGGAGCATCAATGCCGAGATGATGACAGTCATGAGGGAAAGCTGGTAGAGCATCCTCCTGCACCCCTCTGAGCCAGCTGGAACCGTTCCCGGGGACCGCGAAGGAAGGGAAACAGGGTGCCCGTGAATCACTCACACCCAGGCTACCAGCTCCCCTGTCTCCCTCTAGCGACTGCATCCTTGGGAGATGTCAGGTTACTTAGGCTGGATCCTTAGCACAAGCTGCATCCTCTGGTTCAGGGGGCCCTTAGGACTTAACTCTCCCAGAGGGCAGAGCCCACAGCATTCACGGAGCAGTGGAACAGGAATGTCCCCAGACCTCTGGGAGTGCTTACGTTTATGACAACAGCATGTCAGAGCAGGGGTACGGAGCCAGAGCCCTATTGTGCAAGATGCTGTACAGAATGGAGAACAACAACAACAAAATATCTCTGTATAAATAAACCAGGCCCATCTCCACTGGGAATGTCTAAAAAATCATCACCCTTTGGGATGCAAAGCAGCCAGGCCTGGAGAGCAGCAGCATTATTAAATAAATTAATTAGCTCAGCAGAGCCCGCCAGGTACTGAACACTTTCCACTTCCAAGCAGGTAAATGAGTCCGTGGGAACAGAGGCTGCTCCATGCTTGCCAGGCAGCAAAGCTGCATTTTAATGGCAATGCAACTTCTGCAGCTCTGCCCTTGGAAGCAGCACACCCAAGTGTTGTGTGTCCCCAGGAGGAAGGGAAGAGCCTCCTGATGCCAGGGGCTACAGACATGAAGAGGGCCTTGATGCAGGAGATGGGGCTGGTGGCAAAGGGATGTCTGCCCTCAGCCTAGCCCAGAGCTTTCCCTCTTGGGGAGCAGTAGGCCTGGAGCCAACACTGCGATCAGCGGGAGCTGTGAGTGGGGCTGGAAGGGTGAGGTGTGCCTGGTGTGCAATGCTGAGCATCACCTCCGAGAGCACAGCCTGCACTTTGCATCATCAACTGCTTCTGTAGGCAAGCAGGATGCCTTTGATCCCCTCCCCAGCCCTATCTTGCTGCCTATAAGACATAACTGTCATCACCCTTGGGGTCTGGCAGGAGCAGGATAAGTAAACTCCCCTCTCTCATGCTAATTGCAGGCATGGAGTGTCACTGTCTGGCACTAGCTGGGCAGTCAGTGTGCAGGTAGGCAACAGGGCAGCACTGCCCCCCTGCCTGCACCATAGGTGTGAGGTCAGCTTTGAGCCAGGCTGTGGGTCAGAGCTCAATAAGAGAAGGCAAAGGAAGTGGAAAACAGAAGCTGGGGAAGGAAGGCAAAAGGTGGAGGAGGTAAGAGGGTCTCCCCTTCATCCTCCTTGCTGGACAGGTCCAGTTGTGGGGGTACTTCTTGCAACTCCCTCTCCAGATATTGCCCAACAAAAGGTGTCCCTTTCCTCCTTTGCTAGAAGAGTGAATTTCAAGAAGAGTATAGAAAACCCATTGAAAAACAGCAGCACTGCACCAGCTTCCATTCCCAAGTGAGTATTCACCAGGGAAGCAGGGAGGTATATCTCTTTGTAAGAGGAAGTTCACAATTACAGCACAAGTCATTACTGGCAAGTAAAATTCCCTGGCATGTTGTAAATAAGATCTGAATTCCCCAGTCTGGGGTACAAGGCAGCCCACAGCCCTCATTCCAGGACCCGTTTGAAAGAGAAAACGAGAAGATATTTTTGATGGCGGAGACAGATAAATGCTGGTAGGGGAAAAACTCCAGGAGGGCATTTCAAACAATGAATATTACATCCAAAACAGCACAAAAAGAAGTCCCCAGTGAATACACATTGCTGACAACCCCTGAAATTAAATCTCTGCACACACACTCACCTGTAATCTGAGCAGTGCTATTGCATGCAGCTCCAGAGAGCACAATCATGCTGCCTCTTCCTCCACTCAGAGGAAACAGCATTCTTCAGACCCTGACAATCTTTGAACAGCCCTTATTTTTCACCCATGGGTGAGGGCACCCTCTCTGCAGACAATAGCCATGCCTATGGCATGGGGCTGCTTGCAACCAGCCACTGCACCACACCAGGATCAGGATCTCTGCCCTGATTCCAGCTCCAGGATACCAGGACTGACCCACAAACAAGTCACTAGCCCCCTTTCCACCCAGCAATAGATGACCACTGAGATGACCCATTCCTCACTGCACACCGATTCCCACCCTGGATCAACACTCAGCATTCCCCACAGGGGCAGCCTTAAGAGCAGGGCACAACCCACCCCTTGAAGTGCTCCTGCTTGCCCATACAGATGTGCCTACCTGTACAGATGTGCCTGCCCATGCAAATCACCTGCCCTTTCCTCCCTGCCTCCTTTGGAGCCACAAGGCAGAGGAACTCCCAACAGGCTGAGGAAGCATCTCCTGTCACCCCACAGGAGCTACCCACACATTTACCCTGGCTTGGGCAGGATTAGGCAGAGCTGCTGCCCAGGGAGAACTGATCACTCCTGCCAGGAGCCCAGTCTTTGAAAAGGGACATTGTTTCAAGGGTGATTTGCTGTTCCCTCCTCACACACACAGGTCTGTAGCTCCAGCCTGGCTTTTTTTGCAAGGCACCTGCTTACACCGATGGTCAGTGATAAAGGAGGGACAATCAAGGGAAGAAGGGAGCAAAAGCTGGGCTGGTCAGCTGAAACAGGATGCTCTGCAAGAGGTGCTGAGCCCTACCTGAGTGCTCACCCTTGCCTGAACATAGGTAATACAGATTGATTTGGCTCCCCAAAGCAGTAGATGCTCTGCTCTCCTTTCACCTTGGCTTCTGAATAGCCCCTGCTATTGCTCAGGAGCCATGTGGACACAGTGATAGCTGGAGGGAACAGGTTGCAATACCTCATTCCCCTTCCCCAACCCATCTTGGCTGCAGGCAAGCTGGCAGCTGGGAATAGGTAGTGCTGAAATGGTGACCTCAGGCCCTGCAGTAGCTGGATTTAGGGAGGCAGCCTCCACCTCTTCTCAGCAAGTAAACTGCTCAGTGGAGTGTGATCTAATATCAGGGGCCCTACCACAGCATCCCAAATGCCTCCCACCCAAATACAGTCCCTGAGGGCTGTTTTAAGCACCAGCCTTGTCCAGAACAAGACAATAGCTGAAAGCTGGCTTCCACACAGGCTCCATTCCTATTTCTCTTTGCCCAGTGATATTCCTCACATCCCTTGCTCACAGCAGCACTCTCCACTCCTCAGGACCAATGTGGACTTACCCTTATCCTGCTGCTCCAAAGCCACCGCTCCAGCCTGGCTTAGTGTCCACCAAAGCACCCTCAGGGAAGCAATAAGCAACCTCCTCTCTTGCTCCTAACCTCCCGCCAGCAGCTCCCCTCCCTTTTATCAGCTGCAAACTCCCCACCTGTACCAGCACCATTTACCCTTAACCCTTTCTCCGTCAGCATGGTCCCTGCCCCAAGGTGATGCAGGCTGACCCACATCAGCATGGCTTGCATCAACCTGACCTCTAAACTTCAGGAACCCAAATAAAAATGTGTTCCAGAGATAAACCAGCCTCCCAGGTTTACTTTTAAAGCTCAAGGCAAACGAATACAGAGGACGTTTTGCAAAAGTCAATATTGCCTCCTGCTGCAGCATTTCAGCTCTGTTATTAAAAAACAACCACGAAACAAAGAGAAAACCCCCCAAACCCTATAAAACCACCCTGGTTTATGGGGCTGCTTGATACTGGGTGCTATCAATGGATCAGAAACTTCTGTTAAAGTACCAAGAGACACCTTAAAACCAAGTAAAGAGGTTGGAGCATGTCTTGGGGTCAAAAGCAAAGGACTCAAAGCTCTGGGGAAGATTTGCACCGCTGGGCAAGGACTGATACCCATCAGTCCCAATGGTCCAGGTTGTCAAGCTCCTGCGCACCGGGGTTCTCCCAGAGCTGGGAATGGAGCAGGAGTGCTGGGTGGAGGAGTCGCTTTTGTGCCCTGCGCTCCCTCTAAAGCACTCACGGATGGTTTGGAGCACGATGCCAGAGCCACTCATCATACTTTACTTTTATTTCGTTCACTCTTTGCTATAATCCTTTAATGAATTAAGGTGAGCAATTAAGCAGGATTTTTTTATTCTTTTTATAAAGCAAACATGCATGAAAATGGAGATGGATGGTTTTGCTGTTCAAACACTTAACATGATAATAAATGCAAAGCCCCTCAGCTTTAGGGATTCTCCACACTTCTCACCCAGCCCTTTTTCTGTTTATCTTTCTGGCACACTGCCTCACATATTTATTCTAATGGAGGTCGACCCTTCCTCTTGCTCACGCTATGCTTGAACTGCACGAAGCAGGGGTGGAGACTTAAATCTGCTTCAGAGCAAAAGCCCCAACCCAACACCAGTGGTGGAGAGCTCTGTCATAGAATAAAATGGAGAAACCTCCTTTCTGGGTAAACACGAAGGGCACCACAACCCTGGGGCAGGGACAGCATCATGAGCAAAGCCCTGGTACCATGGGGCTGCTCTGCAGCCTGTCAGGGCCACGTTCCCTGGTGCTACAGGCGAAGAGGCTCCTGCTACCTTCGTCCAATTCTTATGGGCTCACTGCACACAACTTTCACAGAGTCAATGCAAACCAGCAAAGCTGAGTTTAGAGGCACTGTATTTGCTATCCAGTAATGTACCCAGCCTTCATCTCAGGTGGCTGAGTTAATTCCTCGTGCCCAGCTCACTGGGGAAGGATCTGCAGAACAGGGTGACAAGGTAAGCACCTTTACCAGCCCTGACAGAACAGAGGGTTTGGCTCTGCAGAGGAGGCTGGGCAGGTTTGTGTTCACAAGGCAGCACTTTGGTCCCTGTATCTTCTGGCCTCACCAAATGTCCAAGTCCTCAGACTCCTCCATTGCACTGTTTCACCTCACCCACCTAATCCCTGTTTGGCTTAAAATAGGTGTTTTAAACAGGTATTAATAAAATAGGTATTAAAATAGGTAAATATAATCGATCATCTCCATGCCTCAGTTTCCCCACCAGTGAAAAGGAGGTTAATGGATGCCCCTGCCTCCCTTGGAGGATGAAGGCACTGGGAGAGGACAAACATCTGGAAGATGCCATGAGCCCACATCAACATCTGCAAGTGCCCTGCTCCTGCTACTCTCATCACAAGTGTTTTACCAAGCTCCACAGATGTCATTTTTGCCTTGCCCAAGCAATGATGGGAACCAGCAGTACAAGTCCAAGGGGAAAAGTCTTGGACATTTCTCTAAGTGCTTGGACAAAGTGTTTCAAAGATAGGCAAAGTCTTACCTGTAACTCCATGGGCAGCTGGCAAATGTAGCTTGCTGGAAGGAAGCAGTAGGTCACCAGTGAATACTAAATGGGCTGTTCTGAGTATCTGTGCTGGTATCCCCAGCATTAAGATTTGCAGTTTGAGTTGGGGAATGCCCCTGCAACCTGCGTTGCAGTTTTCATTCTTTTTTATTCATTTAAACTCTTTGAACTTCTTCCTGTTTTCACCAAAGCACATTTCCTGACACAAAAGAGGTCTTGGTAAATGTTCTCTGACTCATCCAACTGGCCAAACAGATCTCCTGCCTCCACAGGAACTGGACCATCCTGTTCATGGGTGCAACAGCCGCCCCCAGCTGTGTGCCGAGAGCTGAGGAAAGCTGTTCCNGCGTTTGTCTCAGTTTTCATTCTTTTTTATTCATTTAAACTCTTTGAACTTCTTCCTGTTTTCACCAAAGCACATTTCCTGACACAAAAGAGGTCTTGGTAAATGTTCTCTGACTCATCCAACTGGCCAAACAGATCTCCTGCCTCCACAGGAACTGGACCATCCTGTTCATGGGTGCAACAGCCGCCCCCAGCTGTGTGCCGAGAGCTGAGGAAAGCTGTTCCCATTATGAAATGCTCGCTGCCAGATGTGGGCAAGCCCTCCCTCACAGCTGGAGAGCAGTCAGACATTTTGATTTTCTCTCTCAGTTTGTTGCCTTGTCCCAGAGCAGGACAAGCATTAGAGATGAGGCTCTCAAGCCATTTCTGCAGAGCAGTCCATCGGCTTTTTGCCTGTAGGATCATGGTTTTGTAAACCTGGAAAGAAGGTGATAATACTCCCGTAAAAGTAGTTTCATTGTTGGGAAAGAAGTTTGTCTCCTCTCATAGAATCATAGAATAGTTAGGGTTGGAAAGGGCCTTAAGATCATCTAGTTCCAAGCCCCCTGCCATGGGCAGGGACACCTCACACTAAACCATGCCACCCAAGGCTTCATCCAACCTGGCCTAGAACACCTGCAAGCAGGTGTTGGTAGTGAATATACAAAACAAAGAAGGGGGAGATGTGGCGAGCGAAGGCGCTAAGATGTGCATGAAGAAGGGTTTGGGAATGTTGCTCCCTGACTGCTTGTGGGACAGGGAAGCAGCAAAGGAGATGGTCCTGGCACATCTGGAGTTGGCCAACTCAGCCTTCACCCATTCCATTGACTATGTAAGCACCAAAGTGTGTCCCTGTCATCTCAGGGGGTCACATAACAATTGCCCTATGTCCCCCATGAAGCTGCAGCCCAATACAGGGCTTGTCCCCATCCCCTGCTCGCAGCAGTTCTGGAACTCTGGGGTGATGTCACAGACCGCGTTGCAGCAGCAGCAACTGCCCGTACCCGGACAACACCACAACAACACAGACCCTCAGCCTGACCCGACGTCCTTCCTGTTCTCCGACCTGTGTGCTCCAATCCGTTTTACCCTGTTCCTGTATTGCCCTTCTAACCTGTTCCAGTCCTACCCTCCTGCCCTACTGCCATCCCTGCCCGCTCGCTCCCATCCCTTCTACCTTTTACCGCTGCCCGTTGCTCCCTGTGTTGTGACCTCCCAATGCAGCCCCACAAGAAGGCAACCTGTGCCCTGCTGGTGGCCACCCTGAGACCTTGCGAGGGCAAGGAGGAAAAGGGCTCCCTCCACCGAGTAAGGAGCCGGGGGGTGGCGAGGCAGGCACAGGGCCGGGTCTGTGCCCTGTCCCTGCAGGCAGCGAGCACGGCCGCTCACCCCTGCCCTCTGTGCCCTGCCAGGTCCTGAAGCCGCTGCCGCCCCGCAAGGCGCTTAAGATCAAGAAGCTCAGGATCCTCCAGCTGAAGGCACCAGCGTGTCAGAGCTGGTGGGTGCTGATGGGCAAGGAGCCCCCGGCCTCGCGCCAGTTCCTGTTGGGGATGTGCACGGGGCCCCAGCGCCCCATGGCTCTGCCCGGGCAGCGAGAGGGGAGCGGGGTGCCCAGAGCCCTGTCCCACAGCTGCACTGCACCGATGCACTCTTCTGCTTGCCTTTTGCCTTAGGGTTTTCCAATGCTTGCGCCAGCTGGAGGAGGCCACCAGCAGGACCAGAGTGGGGCTGCAGGAGGAGCCGATGGAGGTGGATGGTCAGGAGGAAGAGGAGGAGGCCATGGAGGTGGAGGAGGAGGGCGATGAGGCCATGGATACCACCTGAGCAGTGTAAGGCAGCACGTGCCCTGATGGCGTAGAGCCCGGCTGCCAGCCCTAGCCAGGGCTGAGCCCCACGGCAGGGTCCCGCTCTCCCCAGCGTGTGCCAAACACACTGACCATCAGTAGCCTCTCTGAAATGACCTTGTGCTGCTTCTTTCCAGGGCTGGTGGAGAGGGGAGCACTGCACAGTTGGGAGAGGTTTCCATTGAAGAGTTCCTGTTTTGTTGAAGATTGTTGTTGTTTCAGAAGATTGTTGTTGTTGTTTCCGGAGAAGTTATAGCTTTAGTTAGAATAGGTTTAGGTATAGAGTTAAGGTATAATAGGTTAGGTATAAGAGTTACAGTTTTAAGAATAAGTGTTTAAGTTTTAGGCAATATAGTTGTAGTTTTAGGTAGCATAGTTGTAGGTTTAGGTAGAAGAGTTGTATTCTTACAAGAACAGTTGTTCTTTGGTGTTTGTTTATTCTTTGCTGTTTCGCAGAGGAATCGGGGGTAGTTTGGACAGTGGACTTGTTCAGTAGTACAAATTCACAGAGATTTGGGCTGCTGGTACTGTGTCCATTGGTGGCCACCACCCTTTACAACACATCTGAGACCTTACCTTTCTCCATACCAACGCACAAAGGGTGCTGCAAGGGCTGCAAAGCCTGCAGTGCTCATGGCCAAACATAACAGTCAATAAAACGGATGACCCTTGCTTGATTGTCTTGTTCTGCCAAAGCAAACACTTTTCCCCTTGGGCTGCTGTGCAAGATGCTTCTGAAATCAGGGAAACTGCTCCCACAATGTCCCTGGGAAATCTCAGGCACACACCATCCATCAATATTTTGCAGTCTGAGACAATAGCAACATCTCCTGCTACACTGGTACAAGCCCAGACACTGTGCTCTGGCTTCCTGTAAACAAAAGCTGTTTAGCTCTAACTTTTTCTTTTGGCTCAGGCTCCTCTGGTTCAGTGAGGATGGTATCGAGATAATCATCGCATGGATTGTATTCCTGGTACGAGGCTCCATTGCACAATGGCGCCTCTTTATAATGCCCTTGGAGCAAGGAAGTTCCAGGCTGGCTTCTCTGCCAGGCATGACTGGGCATCAGGTCTCAGCACCAAGCCAAAGGAGAAGTGGGAGACAGTGAAGATCTGAAAGGGGAGCAGGAAAACATGGGGTTGAGGCAACCGTAATAGAGAAACATTGACAGACTGCTACGCAAACTAGAAGAGGGGACAAAGGACTGGAGTAGAATGGACTTTTTCCCTAAGCAAGACAAAGCAGGATAAGGTTGGTCTTTCCTAGGGAGATGAGTTAGTGGTCCAAGATTCTTCAGGCTAGACCAGAACAAGCACAAGTTATTTCCCTACTTGAAAGTTAACCTCTACTTTGAAAGGGTTTCTGCTTGCACCAGGCAAAACAGAGACCTCTGAGTGAAGCAAGAGAGCGGGCAGCTCCCTGCTCTGTACCTCCCTGATCTCCTAGCGCCTGTGCAATCCTCGACATGTGATCCATTGCACTGGCCTAAGAGTTGAACACCCATTCTAAGCTAGTTGTGTGGGGCCAGTGAGGGGAGAGAGGCATCGTCTGGGAATAGCTCATTCCCTTTGGAAAGACATCTGAACTTCTGGGGTTGTCATTTAACATCTTGTCCCTTCAGGTAAATTAACTCGCTCTCTCTTTCCCTACACCCTAGTAAAGACCTAGCCATTTCCCCTGTTATCCCCTTCACCCTTTTTCACTGCCACCCCCACCAACATCTTTCTCCTTCACGAAACACCTTGCCGAAGCTTGGTTTCTCAGCCAGGATGATGGAAAGGCATATCTGCTTTCACCCATCCACCACAGCCCCAGCTCCTTCCTGAGCAACAGGGCCATGAGGAAGGACTTGCAGGGATCCTGGCTGGAAACCACCATGACTTGCAGTGCACGATAGGTAGAAGGAGCTCTAGTGCGGTAACTTCATGAAGACTTATGGTGGACTGGGACATTCCTGGTGGACAATAGCATGAGCCAGTGAAATCCTGTAAAGCGTATGAGCTCCATAGCTAATTGAGCTAGGATGGTTAAGGATGAAATCACCCACTCGGCTCTGGTGGCAGTTTTGCTTGAGGTCACTTCCCCGTGCTCCTCTCCCCTCCTGCCGCCTGCAGAGACCACAGTCACACACACACACCGCTCCGGATTCAGTCACCACCACCCCAGCCAAGGATGAGATCAGCCATCCGGCACGTGGTGCACAGCGATTGGCTTGAGATGAGCTAATGCTCTGCGCACACAGACGGAGGGCGAGGAGGAGATATGCTGACTCGCTAGCTCATCCCTTGACGAGAGGCATGGTCCAGCTCTTGCCCTCTCCGAGGACAGCGTGCAGCTCCCAGCTACCAGTGGGGCTCCACTTGGCATGGACAATGGAACACCCCAGTACTCTCTGTTGGCAGATCTTTGTTGCCTTCCCTGCGACACCAAACCTTCTCCTGGGGTCTTGCACAGCATCTCACGCCATCCCATCAGGGTCCCATCTGTCTGTAGAGCGATGACATCCCCTCTGTGGGCTGGCATCCCAGCCTTCTGTTGTGCTGAGCTTCTGACTGTCCTGGTGCCAGATGGCTTCAGAGGTAGATGACTTCATCCCTTTTAAAGGGGCAAGGGATCTGTCAGTACTGTCATGTTGGAATCTGTATGCATCATCCTTTGTGGGAAAGCCAATGAGGGGATCATGACACAGGAGTAGATATGATCCCACAAACGGCCCAAGGAGACTTGGGTTTGAGTCCAACCCTCATGTCCTTCACTTTTAGCAATGCATTGTGTTTGATATTTCCAACCCAATAGCTTTATACAACACCATAAAGAGTGAGAGGCCTGATTCAGCATGAGCTTTGTGGTGATGTCCTCCTGTATATGCAAATCAGAAGTGGTTTGCATTGCACCCTCCTGTATCCCCAAAACTATGATGGGTGGCTGAAGCCTAACCCACCCATCAATGGACTCCTTTTGGACCCCAGGCCAGGGTAACCTGGAGCTACTTTAAGGAAATCCCAGTTCAAGATCATATTGGGCAAAAAGAGTGCATTTTGGAGTGAGAATCAGGTTTGCAACAGAGATGTGGCTCAGGACCTTTGGCTACCACTCAGAGGGTCTGCTGCAAAGGGGGAGATGGATCCATCCTGTGCCTCTTGTGAGGCTTCAAGAAGATGAGAGAGAAGCAGCTGCCTGTCCCTCACTCCAGGGCATGTTCAGCCCAGCTGGGAGCTGGCAGTGGCTCGCAGCTCCACTGGAACCATTCCTGACTCACTGCAGTAGCTTCATGGCAGGTAATCATCCACACTGGTCAAGGAGGTTGCAGTGTGCAGCAGGAGCTGATTCCTGTGCAGGGCTGGATCCTCCCTTCCCCCAGCACACACGCTCCCGCTTGTTGGGGAAAATGCCGCTGTTGTTCCAGGCAGATAATCGCCCCTTGCCTTGCAAGTCCCTGCACGCTCCCGTGCTAGCATACCCACAGAGCATTACAGCACGGCAGATGCTCAAAGGCCAGGCCCACAGACCGGCTCTCCTTTCTGCAAAGGGGAAATAAACGCTGTTTGTCCCTGAGGGAGGTAACTCACTGTCTGCCTCGGCTCTGCTCTGGGACTCATCAGATCCCAGCGCACCAGTGTGAGGGCATTGGCTGCAGGTTTGAAAGTGGCCTGATATATAGCCATGGGAGAGCAATGGGAGCTGGGACCACTTTGGAAGTGCCCACCAAAGTGGCTGGAGCATTTCAGATCTTAGCTGGACCAGCTCGACTAAAGAGTGCCAGACCCTCAGCAGAGGTGATAAAGAGGGGTTGCATCATCACATCTGTTTCTAAGGGCAGGAGGGTTTGGAGAAACACCCCAGTCCCACAGCAGTGATACCCTGACCTCCAGATCCATGGACGTGATGGTCCAGCAAGTGTTGGCCAGGAAGGGCACGTATTTAGAGGATGAGCTGGAAGATGGGCCTGCAGGCATGTGTACATGAGGCAGGCAGGTCTGGTCCCCAGGGCAGTGGGTAGGTAAAGCCATTGGCAGTGAGGCCCCTTTAAGTGCTTCTTGTCAGTCCAGAGAGGCCCATGGTGATTTCCCTACCTTAGCCTGAACATGCTATTTCTCTGCAAAACTCTGCATGCAGGTAACCCACAGCAGAACTCTTGGCTTTATCAAATGGAGATCTTGGGCGGAACCAGGAAATGAAATCTCTCCCCATGATTAGAGAGAAAGGAGCGTCGTTGCCAGCCAAGGGATGGAGCTCTGACATTCCCTGTGCCCTGGAAAAGAGCCTGTTGCATCTGACAGGGCAAGATCCCGGCAGCAGGACGTGGTGGCATGAAATGTTGACACCGGCTTATGGAGCTTTTGTTGGTTTGTTTGATTGACTGCCTGAGTGGTGTGAAGCAGCACTCAGGGCAAAGCCAGGCATCATGCATGGCTCCATCTTCTTTCTTTCCTCCTGGCACAGCTCCTCCAATCCTCTTTGCTTGCAACCATGGGTAATTCAGCAACCCATCCCTTCCTACAGAAGCAGGAGTTGCTCCTTGGTATAAACATGGCACTTTTCTTCCCAACCCAGCCTGACTTCAAGTTGAGTAGAGAGTTGAGAAGACAGAGCCAGACAGTTCTCACCTGTCCCAGGCTCTCACCCACCACTGATAGAGAAGTAACAGCTAGACCTCAGGAATTGCGTGCTTCTTTCCTTCCTGAGTCACTGGGATAATAACTGATCCCACAAAGGGCCCAAAGAGACTTGGATTCCAGTCCAGCACTGCTCTAAGAGCCCATGTTTGCCTTTGTATGGAAAGCAAGAGTCCATCTTAGTGTCCTAGCCAACTGTAATCTGAGGGTTTTGGGGTCTTTTCTCCACAGCTGGAGTGCTGCTCACCCTGATGCTCTGACTTAATTAGGAAAGGCAATATTTCTTATTAAATCATCTGTACCTTTGGAAAAACAGACAGGATTTTGGACAGTCAAATTGTCTTTCACTTATGTCCACAAAAAGCCTGTATTTCTTTTCCAGCTACACCTGTTTGGCTAATATGATGTTTCTCTGCTCCATAGCCAGGGTACAAAGTCTTCTCTGGGAGCTGAACCTAAGCTCCCTGCAGCTGACAAGACTGGTACCATGCTCTGCCACTGCATGGAAAGGAAAACTTGGTGTCACCAATCTGCTGGCAACAAGGTGGAGTTGTCAGTGGCTTTTGCGTGGGCACTTGTACATGTTTTGTAAGGGGACCCCGAAATTGTGCACAGCCTTTCTGAAAGGGTCTGCTTGATAAATGGCTCTTCCATAAGCAGCAGCTTCCTGAAACAGCATGGATGAAAGAGAGCCTCTGTGACCACCTGGCAGAGCAATGAGACGGGGCAAAAGGGAGAGCTGTCTTGTGGGTGGTGAGCCAGTCTCCTGCCTTGCTGAAGATCAGCAACGCAAGTTTTGCTAGCGGAGAGTTCACATCTTGCTATAATAGATAGGACCAGATGAGAAAAAGCCCCCAAGTCCGATGTCTCCGGGGTTACCCACCACTCCAGATGCAGGTGAAAGGAGAAAGGCACCTGGCCAGCTGTGAAACACAGGGAAATGCTGGTGCTTGTAGCAATCATCTGATGCCCTGCAGACAGAGTTTGCTCACTTGTACCTGGGTATGTCTAAACATAATACAAGTATTGTTCCGAGCCCTGCCTTGGCCCCATTGAAATCCAGCCACCAATACCTGATTTTCTCACCTTTCACTGGGAGACACAGCTGCACAAAGGAACTTTTCCTTTCACTCCTCCCAAATGCACCTCCCATTGCTACTTCTGACTGATCACCTGGCCTCCTCTAGTGAGACATCTTAAAGAGGAGATGACTTGCAATTTCAAGGTACTGTTACCTCTACTATTACCTTTGTATTCCTCAGGACTTCCCAGCCAATTCCCCTACGAGTCATCTGACCAAACCAGCTGGAGAAATGGACAAGCTGCACACATAAATCCAACCGGATTTATGCTCTCTTCTCATTCAGTTCAAGCTATTTCTGAAAGGCCATGATGAGCTTGAGATCAAAGTCCTTTAAGATGACTGTTAAGATGCTGTAAGGAGAGCCCCCAGCATGAACATCTGCAGCACAAAAGCCAGCAGATCAATTCCCAACCCAGCACAGACTCACCTTGCTGTGCAAATTTCCTCTCTCATTCTTGGTACAAACCATTCACTAGATTGAATGTAAAATGCTGAACAATTTTTATTCCATCAAAACCGCATTATTTTGGTAAATTTACCAGATTGCTCTCACCTCCAAATAGACCAATATACCATGGATCAATCTCTTCACATTTCTTTGGATGTGAACCATGAAATCATATGGATTTTTCCCATGGACTGGTGTTCTGTGATTTAATTTGACAGTGTCTAGTTTGGGACAAGTTCCATTCGAAGCTGTCTGTGTGGCTGGAGAATGTACAACCTGCTGTCTTGGGGGCTTTGCTGGTGACTATTAAGGTGCAAGATTGCACCAACTGTTCCTCAAATGGGATGCCAATAGATGTGCTCACTTCCAGCATTGTCCCCTGCACAAAAGGAGCAGTTTGGTGCCTTTTCAAATTGATTAAAGTTAAAACTGTTCCATTTCCATATTCTTTACTTGGATCTGTTTTCCTAAAACTATACAGAAAGCTTTCTGGCAATTTCCTCTGCTAAAACACACCAGAAGTGTGGAAAACTTCACATAACCCTGAGCATTCATTTCCCACATTTAGACCCACCTCTGTATCTGCCCAAATCCCATCACAATCTAAACGGGTTACATTAGTATTTAGCAAGGGTTGAGGGGAAAAAAAAGGAGGGAAGAGGGAAGGGGATTGGGACAAAGAGGACTGAAGATATCCACAGACTGCCCATGCTCTAGCCAATGTGACAAGGAACACCACAGAAGGGTCCATGTCTTTCCCCTCTGTTCATCCCTGATCAACACCCGCAGCACCGGGATGCTCTTTCTTTAGCAGGAAGAATGCCCCAAAGCCCAGTACAAGGTCTGGTCTCTATATGCTGCCATCTCTCTCTGCTGCCTCCCTCTCTTTTCCCTGCCTCCTGCCTTTTCAGGACAGGGACCACCTCTTCATCCTCTGTTCAGCACTGAGCACCCCGGAGGCTTGTTGGCAGGAGCTGGGGTTTCTGGGGGCTCCCCAATACAAACAACAACAACCTTCAAAGAGCCTCTCCACATGCAGCTGCTCCGAGGGCAGATTCAGGTTTCCCCCACCCCCTTCTCCCCATCCCTCCTTGCAACACCCACCTGGCAGCTAGTTAAAAACAACCTTTGGGTTTTTCAGGTGTGTTGGAGGGATTTACCTGACATATTCTGCCCTACCTCTCCCCCCCCCCCCCTGTTCGATGGGTTT
>NDXB01018446.1:38511-60000 GCA_002631895.1 Agapornis roseicollis
CCCCCCCAGTTGAGATGGATTTGATGGCAATAGGAGTTAATCTAACAGTAAAACGCTCTGCAATTCTTTGGCTCTAAGGCTTGGGTCCTTGCCCAGTTCTGACATATTCACACACACAAGTTCACTTCTCCAGCGAGGGAGCGGGTGATGCCTCTCCTCTTCCTCCTCCTCCAGCCCGTCACGGAAGGGCTGGCTCTTCAGCGAGCGAGTTCCACCTCCTGCAACTTTCTCCCTGGCTGCTCTCAACCTGTGCTGCCGAGGTTCCAGCCACCAAAACCCCTTCCTGCAGGGATTCCTCCGAGCCCGCTGCTCTGATTTAACGAGCACCATGGACCCCCGGCAGCCGGCAAGGTGCTGCTGCGGAAGGGGATTTTCAGCCGTGAGAGCGGAGAGGCAGTAGACTTCAGGAGAGGGCTCTCTCCTGTTGCAACAGGTAAGGCACGCTGCTGGCTGGTGTGGGAAGCTGAAATGACTCAGGGAGCAGTCTGTACAGCAGGGATGGAGGAGGGCATGGAGGATGCAGAGATTTAGTCATGAAACTGCTTTTGCATGTGAGTAACTTTTGCTGGAAACAGAGTTATCCTAAAGATACAGGTTTGGGATGCAAAGGGAGAGCCTTTCTCCCTCTGGGAGGTTGTAGAAGGAGACAGGAAAAGCTTCATCTGTATCTGCATCTGGTTTTAGCTGGAAAAAACTTTATCATGCTGCAGCCAGTTTGCACTACCTGGAATGGGTGGGCTCCAGGTAGCAAAGGCAAAATCCACACTGTTGAGAAAGGCAGGTGAGGAGGGACTGAATGGAAGCATGCTCCAGGTGTCTGAATGGGGCCAGATTTCTGCAGGGATCATGCTTGTGCTGGAGTCAATGGATGTGCTGCTGCAGGAGCAGTGATGGCGTCCGGCTGTAGGCTCAGTTGTTGGTACAGCTGCGCTAACTGGGGTAAGGCAGTGCCGCTCCAAGCTCTGTCTCCGTGTTCCTTATTAATCCAGTTGGGGATCCCTGAGTATAGCCAGGGTGTTGGTATTTCCCCAGCCCTGCATCCCTGCGTTCCCAGGCAAGATCTCCTTGTCTGCCCTGGTCCCACTCCGCAACACACAGGAGAGCCAGGGAGCTGAAGTAAGAGCCACCATCCTTGCTCCACACAGAAGCATGTATGTAAAGGTGTGTGTATTTGCATCAGTGCAGCTTTGTTCACTATCTGGTGCCTGGTGGCAAAATAAGATGAGATCCCAGAGCAAATCCCATCCCAGTTCAAGGCATGCAGGAATTATCTCCAGTATGTGTGTGCAGTGATGAAAGACATGAAAATACAGGAGAGAGGAAGGCCTGGGCACTTGGGGCAAGCGGGGCCCTTCCAAACAACAGTTACCAGCTAATCAGCCTCGCTGGGGAATTAGAGGCAGACCTGGTGCAGTGCAGAGCTCCAGAGGGGCAAAGATCAACTGCCACACGACAGGGGTTGCTTTGGACATAAGTCTTAGGAGGAGCTGGTGCTCACTTGGATTTGCTGCTGTGAAGGGCTGAGATTTATCAGGACTCGTGGAAGCTGGGGCTGTGCGGGGGCTAGAGCTGGGCAGGCTTTGCTGGGGCAGGCAGGGCTGTGCCAGTGGGTTCCTCTCTTTGCCCAGGGTGCCCTGGATCCAGGCAGGAGGGCATGTAGCCTACTGTGTCCGCTGCTCCGGCACTCAGTGGCAAAGAGCGGGCATGGGATGCATACAGAGCTGCCAGCCTCGCCAGGCTGTCAGCTAGAGAGACCTGGAAGGTTATCAGAGCCTCAGGACGGAAAGCAAACAGTCTGTATCAGGCTCCTTAGGAAGGCTGGGCTGTCTCGGTATTCGGGGAGGTAAAAATCACTGTGCTTGGTATTGTGCACCCTTATCATCGCCGAATGCTCAGCGCACCTCACCTTATCGGAGCAGTTCAGGGACATCCGCCTGTCTGATAAGAGGTTGGGGTTCCTGAGGGTCTGAGCATGCAAGAGGTTTCTAACCCAGCCAGGGGCTTCAATCTCTCCTTCTCTCCATGTTCTTGTTGTACCCTAATGTGCTCTGTAGCATAGCAAAAGTGAGCTGAACTGCCCTGCCTGCAAAGGGATCTGCTCCTCTCCTGAGCCTTTCCCATAGCTACAGCTTGCAGCACAAATGCATTTCAAATCCTAACTCTCAGAAACCAATGCGTCTCCCAGCCCTGCACACAAACAAGCACCGTTCATGTACAAAGGGAGAGTTCAAAGGAGGCATAACACCTGGAATCAAACATCTGTTAGAAACTAATGCATTTTGCATCCTACGCTCCTGCCAACTGCTCCAAGGCAAGTCCTAGAGGATCGTTCCAGCTACCTCCATGCTACAGAAATGGCATTCCCTGCTCTGCGTGCCTCGCTTTGTGTTTTTGCCACGTGTGGAGTACGCGAGTGCAGCTGCACCTTGAGCAGCAGTGGGCTTTCTTCTCCACCATGCGCAAGCATAAGAGAATTAAACACCCTCAGCCTTCTTTTCCCCTTTTAAACTGGGTTGGCAACACCGATGCTCCATTGTCTATTAGCAAGCGGATGTGCTGAGCAAGCCATTTTTCCTCTCAACCACACTTTTTCCTTGGCATTGAGGCAGGTACCGGTTTATTAGCAAAGAAACTTTCCTAATTCTTGGAAGCAGGAGCTCCAGGGAGGGGCAGGCTGTGCGGGACGTTAGGAAGGTTTGTAGCTCAGACATGAACAAGCAGCAGGTTTGAAACAAACCAAAGGAAGTTTGGGTTTTTTCTCCTTTTCCACACAGAGGGCATAATTAAATTCTGGAACACATTGCCACAGGATATTGCAGAGGCCAAAAGTGTACTTGGCTTCAAACAAGATTCGATCCACTTGGGATGGATAGCTCCAGTGGAGGTGTTAAACGCAACAGCCCAAGCAAGAACCACCATGTACTTCCAGTGATGCTGGAGAGTGTGAGAAGGAGCACATTTTATGTGCCTTGTTTCTTATGCTCCTCCTAAGCAGTCAGAACTGGCCATTTGAGATAGCCAAGGGTGGCTATTTTGATGTATGTTGTGGTACTATTTTGGACTGAGCAGGTTGTACTTTGGGTAGATGCTGTGACTCAGGCAGCCTGGGATACGTTGGTAATGCCATGAATAGATGCTCCATATGCTCGGGTTGACAGGGACATCGTGTGCCCAGCCTGGTATCTGGTTATCTCCGCAGCTGCAAGCAGCACCCATGCACCCCAGCCTGCTCCACAGAGGTGTTGCAGTGGTGAGAGCTTTCAGAAGCGTGTTTCCAGCAGACAGTCTGGAGAGGAAGGTAGCAGCTTGTGCTGGGGGTATAATGGGAGCTGACAAGGACATGCTGTGGCAATGAGGCCAGCCTGGGCAAACATGCCTGTCTCGGGAGTTAATCTTTTCTCTGGTGAAACCTTGAGCTCCCCAGGCCACGGGCTGGCTTTGCATCAGCGGTGGGTATAGCAGAAGGTGGGCTGCTGCAGGCAGGTTTCCAAAGGGCAGGCAGGTTTGGGAGCTGAAGGTTTCCTATCAGCTTGCAGGTATCCCTTTGATAGAGGGGATTTGTGTGTCACAGCTACTGGCATCCCAACCAGCCATCCTTTCACAAGGGAGGATCGTGCCCTGAGCACCTCATTCATTCTCTGTCCTCTGTGTCCTTACACTGCCTCTGAACACAGGAGAGGGATGGGAAGGAGCAGCACAAGGCAGACAGATGGCAACAGAGTGAAGGAGGCTGTAGGCAGAGCGGAAAGCTGTTCTCCATGCTCACCTTCAGGCATCAGAAGGGAAAGACCAGCAGGGTACTGGGCATGGGGATGAGAAGATCTTCCTATCAGGTAGCAGGGACAGATCTGTGGGTGAATGAGAATTGCCTGGTAGGAGAGGAAAAAGTGAGGGAGGAGGCATGGTGGCCAGGGCTGTGCTGCAGGGCAGAGAAGTCAAGAGGTCCATATCCTACTGGGTGCTGGGGCTCCTCGCCTGCATCCAGTGGGGCATATGGGCTCTCACCCAACCCTTCATGCCAAGATGCTCTTGGACTCCCTCCCAATAAATCTGACTGATCATAGGATAACATGTATTCTACATGGAAGAGCAGAAGGGAGAGGCTGAGTAGCTGTGTGGTACTTAGCCGCTGGCTGGGGTTTAAACCACAACATCCCCACAGGGAAGCACAGAAAGGGCATCGAAGGACTACCAGCACTCAGGTGATGTAGCCGGTGTCCTCATTGCAAACATCCAGGTTGAGTTGAGGTGTGGATGAGAACTCACAGGGTCAAAGAGCTCAGGGTTAGAGCCCATTCAAACACTGGGCAGAGCTGGTCCCCTCGGATGGGAGCTGAGCCCGGTCTGGGTTCACAGCTCTGGTGGGTCAGATGGGAGTTTTCTGGGATCCCAGAAAAGATCTTGGAGGCTTTGCAGCACCTAAATAAACAGCTGTTTGGTGAGCAGCAGAACTCATGAAGCTTGGTTGCCTGAGGCACTCTCTCTTGTGTGGATTCTCTGATGTCTAATAATCGGGTTGGGCTCACATTAGAGCCTTTTCTTCCAGCTGGGAGTCCTAATTTGGATTTCTCTCCTCTCTCCTGATGCTTTTCACAAGCTTGTGCAAACCTAACTCCTTTCAAGTCTTTACCTATCTGGTTAAATTTGGCTGAAACTGGCCAGTGAATCCTAAAGGCAGCAGGGAGGACTGATAGTGTGATCCCACACACCAGCTTCCCTCAGCAGGCTACAGACAGGGCAATGATTATCAATGCAAGATAATTTGCATCCCAAGCACGAGGAAAATGAGAAAGGCTCAGTATGAGTTTTGGCAGGAGAAAGCAACCAAGAGCGAGCCCAGGATCCCTTGTGGGCTCTCACAGGCTGTGCTGATGGTCACAGCATACCTGCCGGGCCAGCTAGTTTGCAGTGACTGAGGTATGTGGCCTTTGGCACTAACAGCTTCCATGGGAGCTGAATCCCAGGGAGAGAGGTGCACAGTCCCAGCAGCAGCAAGGATGGGACATGTTCACATGAGTACTTTGCACGCTGCAGCAGGTTCTTGTGCCAACATGTCTGGGGTCTTGCACTGTGGTGCCCAGCCCCTGGATCCCTCTCATCCTGCAATGTGAGCAGCTCCCACCGAGGCTCCTTACCACCGATCATGTCCCATCTCCAGCCCCAAGGGCTGTTTCTATTCACAGGAAGGAGGTACCCCATTCCCATTAGAGCCACCAGTGGGATATGCTGTTTCCTCCCTGCTGTGCTTGGCCAACGAGATATCCACCACCCTCCAACACCTCCCTGGTTATCTGTGCAATGGCAGCTTTTGGACCACAGGCAGGATTTACCCCCTTGCTGTTGATAACTGGGGAGGGCAGGAAGCAATCTGTGAGGAGGGAAAAGCAGCTGATCTTTTTTGAGGAAAGCAGAGGAAGGGGATTTGGAATAATGAATGAGGATGCTTCCCCCTGCCCTTGGCACAAGGAAGTCAACCTCCCTGTCACGCTTTTCTCTGTGACCGGAGCCAGCAGCAATGCAGTGAGGACTGTACTCACCCCCCAGGCCTTCTCCCATAACCCCAAACCCCTACTGAGGGCTCCAAATTCTGGAACTGAATGATTAACTCTTGCTCTAGAATGATGTTGCAATGCCACGGCAGATAAAGATCACTGACCCTTATAACTCTATGGGGAATTCAAGCCTGTTCAAGTTCTCCTGTGCCTAACAGATGAGCTCCAGAAGGCCTACAACAATGACAGAGAAATCTCAGCTATGTGACATACCTGAGCCAGGCTTAGGTGTTGGCAGCAGTACAAAATCAGGCTTGCCCTGAGTTTGCCAGATCACTGGACAGAAATGCACATCATGGATGGAAAGCTGACAAGAGAAAGTCTTTGGCTTCACATACATGAAGCCTTGCTCATGGACAGAGGATGGCTCAGAGGTACTGATACATAGTGCTTGCTTGCTCCAGTGGAGGAGCAAACCAGGGCAGCAGGTAGAGCAACTGGAGGAGGCCACAGTAAGATGCATCTTCCTGGAGGAAGGTGCATTTAGAGCCAGTTTGGAGCTGAGCATCCAACTTGTGGTCAACTGGCACAGTGACAAAGGTGGCAAAAGCATTCAGCTGTACGGGGAAAAGATGAGTTGGACATCAGTGTAACTAAACACTTCCCAGCGCTCTTCCCATTGGGAAGACCATCCCACTCTCTCCTCTCCCACTCAACTAACTCTCATCTGGCACATCTGCCTTCAGCTCTAAAGGGACAGTGTCCCACCATGCCTCTGCTATCATCCCTGAACAGTGGTTCCAGCAGGACCCCTCATACGTCTGCTGGCTGTGGCAGATTAGACCCAGAGAAAGCATTTTTTACCAGTGCCTGTAGCAGCAGAGCCTGGCTGGAGAAAAAGGGTGTCCCAGCACTGTGTCAGGTCCAGATTGCCCTACACAAATCAATGACCCACAGGCTTCCCCCAAACTCCTTCAAGAGAGTCTCTATTCCTCCAACACATCTTAGATGTTGCCAGCTCAAGTTCCCCAGGGTTGAAGCTGCCTAGCTGGCATATGATAAGAGAAGCATCTCAGTGGTTCTCATAGGACTGTATCCATCCTGCTCAGAGCCATATATGTGATTCCCCTGCCACCCTGAGCAGCCCAAACAAGAGTCACTGCCCCACTCACCGCCATTAATCCCATGGAAATTCATGGGATTAATGGAAATCAATCCCATGAGCAGTTTCCCTGCAGCTGAGTTCCCCTGGTACAGCCCACCCCATCACCACACAGACACTTTACCATCAGGAATGGAGCTGAACCAGGAAATCATTTCACTGCAGGGTCCATGCTCTGCCCATGGGCCATTCGCTGCGTGACAGCAGCAGCGTTCCCCAGGTCACTCGGAGCAAGGGCAGACCTTGGTTGTAAAAGGCACGCGCTCCAGGTTTTACATGATCAGCCACCTTGCTCCAGGCTGTCCAGCAATTTGGAAACAACTTCCAAAGGTCTGTCCAAGCCATTTGGAGATGGAAAAGTGGAGATGGGGAAGGAACAGCCCAACTGCACCTGGTGGAATCTGCAAGTCCAGCAAAAAGCTGTAGCCACACTAACACAGCCCCCAAGCAGGCTGATGCAAAACACAGCTCTGCAACACCAGCCCTAAGAAAGCCATCCACAGACACTGGGAAACCCTGAGACGTTGAGAAAGGAAACATCATCACTTCAGGGGCTCTTTGCATTAGTTTTCTGGCTTTCTGAAGTACCTCCAGGATGTGTTTCTTGTTTTGCTGCAAAACCAATCAAAGACTGCACAACTGAATGCAGGAGGAGGATCTCCAAGGAAAATGCTAGCTGCTAGCCTGGATTCAGCGTCTCATCCAAAGAAACACTGACAAAGTGATGGGAACAGCTCAGTGCCATTGCTTTGGAAGGGACGGCAGAGAGGAGGACAAATATCAGCCAAGCAGCCCAGCCTCCATGCAGGGTGTACATGGGTTGTTTCAGTGCTGGGAATCAAAATGTCTCACAGACATGGCTCAACACCTGTACAAGGAGTGTACTTTTTAACTGTGACTTTCTAACATTAGGAACCCAGCGAATGTTTCCTGATTGATCCTATTTGGCAGGCAACTGTCAGGATACTGCCCCAGCTACAGCTGAACCCCTTCTGCTCAACTAACACCTAAGCCCTAGCTCCTGTTCACTTTCCTAAAGCCTTGTACCCACCATCTTACATGATTTACTTCCTTTGCTCTCTATCCCCCAGTGACCATTGAAATTCAGACCTACCATTAAACTTCCCCATCACTGATAATTCAACTAACCAAGTGCATCTCCATTCTCCTCCCAAGCTCTTACTGCAACAAAGGCATTGATGTGTTTGGGAGTGGTTTTGATCAGGACCTGTCCTGGGGAGAAACTGTTTCCTGTAGTGAAGGAAAAAAGGGAGAAAAAGGGGAAGGAGGAGCAAGAGAGAAAGAAAGAGAGTTTGGGATGCGAGAGCAATAAGGGAAGAATTATCCTTATTTTCCCATGAAGATGACTATTTTTCTCTCGTCTTCTGATCTCGGGACTTTGGGCTAAACCCCCACCGCAGCTAGCGAGGGGAATGCTGCTCTTGCTGCGCTCAGCTCACTTTGTTTTGTGTTTTGGGTTTTTACTGCTTTTAAATGCTCCTCTTGAAGGGAATCAAAAGGTGGGGCTGGGGCCACACCTGCTTCCTGGCAGGCTGCAGCTCTTTTCTACCATGTTCAGGACAAACAGAGCAGCCTGCACATCACAGGAGACCCGAAGGATGACCCTCCAGAGGACCCTTCCCCATAGCCATGCCCCAGCTACAGATTCCAGGCGGATGTTGTAGGTACCCTGCACTGATCCCCTCAAATCCCCCATCTCCACCACCTCCCCACGCACACACTTTGAACCTCAATGCTGTGTTTGTTCCTTCATTTCAAACCAACAGATTTGGGCATGTCTTTGACAGAGGATCACAATTTGGATGTTAAATTTAGACATGCGCTTGGGCTCCGATTGGAGATAGAGTGTTTACTCTTTTTGCGGTGAGTTTGCATCTACAGGGCTGAGAGTGAAGCCCCTCAAGGCTCTCTGATCCTCGCCTGGTGATTAGGAGGGGAGGTTGAATCACCACATAATGATGCTCTGGTATTTCCCTCAGTCGGGAGCATGCCTTACCTTCCCTACTCCATCCCACCAATGGCCTTTCTCCAACACATCTGGCAGCCCCAAACTGAAAGGTATGTCCCTTGCCATAGGTCCCATGGATCACACACTCCTTCTTCTCAGCACAAGAACATAGGGTAGCACAGCTCAGAAAAACAGGCAAAATATGTCTCTTCATCTACATGAATAATCCATCACAGATGCAGTTGATTTCACCCAGCTTCAACATGGAGATCCTTGAACTCCATTGCAAGGACCCATGAGCTTGGCAGCGTTTCCCCTCCTTGGCAGCCATCTTCATCTGGGATTTTAAGGGCTAGTAAATTGATTTTATGCTGATCTCACGTTATATACAACTTGACAAGAGTCATAGAAACCCACCCCGTCTCTACTGGTTTGTTACTGTCACTTTCTGGGGCGGTTCCAATGGGGCTTTCCCTGGAGCTAAGCCAAGGCAGTAGTTGAGCAAATTTCCCCCCTGTTCAGAGAGAACTGTGCCCAATTTTCCTATTGAGCTTCACGACTGCTTTTGGAAATGTCCCAGTCCCACTTCTGGATGGTTTCGCATTGTGAATGTAGTGTGAATGATCCCAGAAGCAGGAGACAGAGTAGAGGCAGTAGAGTTATCTCCTGGGAGATCTATTACTTTTACTTCTACATTAAAGCCATGCTGGAGAAAGAGAAACAAGACATCCAGTGTGTTGTAGTTTCCCAGCACAACCTACTAAGAAAGAAACTCCAGGCTACAAGCAATAGGTGTTGGTTTCTAGTCCTGCAGTGAGAATATGTGGGCTCTCCTCAGGACACTCAACTATCATCAGGAAAACTCTTGAAGGACACTAGTGTCAATGGCCCTCTCCATTTCATTCTTTTATTAAAGGATAAAATAAGAGAGCACAAACATGGGCTTGTGTGGAACTGTTCAAACAGCAGTAGGATTTCACAGCAATAGTCATATAGAAATTGTCCAAGGAGACGCACATGCAATAATAAAGGTAATTAAATAACATCTTGGAGCACAGGCAGTCTATGTCAGGGAACACAACAGGCTCTCCTTGCTAGTGTTAGGGCTTGGGCATGGGTCCCGCCACAGAGAGAAGCTATTAAACTGTAAAAGCTGACAGTGATACCTTCTAGAAAACTCTCCCTAAGTTTTGACTGTGCCTTTCGAAGTTTCAGGCCATTTCCAGAGGAAATGAGGCTTCTGTCCCATGTGCATAGTTACTCTCCATCCCTCATAATAACTGCTGAAGCCATTGATTGCTTTCAGCCCAGCTTGTAATTGAGAGCAAAGCTCTCAGAAATATGAAGTCATGACAGGTTTTGCAAAGTAAGTAGCTGGACAGAGGAGTAAAACTCTGCTAATGCCCCCACAGAGGAAGAAACAGCAATGTAAGTAAAGCCTTTCTTAGATGTCAGGAAATCTATAGGCAAGAGTGAGGTTAAGGACATTCCAGGAGAGATTCAGAAGAAAGTTTGCATCTTGTTAAATACCAGAAAACCTACTCCTTGCTCAAGGTTATCCTCCCATATTGAATTGCTGGTGCCCGAGAAGGTATGTGCTCTAGCTTCAGCTTTTCTTGTGGTTGTGAAGTTCATAATGTCTCTGCCTTGTGGGTTTTCTGATGTCTTATAAGAGATGAGTTCACATTGCCATTTCAGTACAATTCAATTAAAAAGTCAATTAGCCCAGATACAAAGCGATCGGCTTCATTAATTCTGCTGTTATGGAACAACACAGGTTTTTGTTGCTGTTTGATTCTGCTGTCTTGTTCTGCTCTAAATTGTATGTGAGTTTTCCTGCTCCACAGCCTAGTAGACACACGCGCACGCAGCACGCATACATCTTCTTTCCAGGTTCAGCAGTTGAAAATGTTGGAAGGGAGCAGCTCTAGGCAAGTCCCTACATGCTGCAAAGCTCCTAAGCGCTGTTAAGTAACAAGCAGAGCTTTTAAGAACATGGTTTTCAACTTCTCAGAAGGAACCACATGCCTTGCTGGAACACCTAGCCCTGTCCTCCAAGATTTCCTTTCATTTGCTGTGCATTTGAGAGTGTGTTGTATTTCCTAGAAGTGCAATTCTGTTGTAGAAAAGAACAAGCCTGAGTTTTGTCAAGTCCAAATTGAGTTGACTTCTCTATAAATTCTGGTAGTTTCACTTCAGCTTCTAACCATTTGTTTCCAAACGTAATGACCACCACAGAGAGATCACAGGATGGTTGGTATCTATGTACCAAGAGAAAAAGGATTTGCAGGAAGAATCAGTTGTATTTCTTGCTAACTAGCTCAGTGAGAGAACATGACACATATTGTTAGATAGACTCCAACAAGTTGCCCCTAACATTCGACTTGACTTATAAATTGAACTAGTTCTGGCTTTTAAAGAGATGAGTCTTGAAAAAGTGTCTGGAAAAACAAGTCTTCCCTGTTTCCATTAGGAATGTGCCAAGTGACTGGCAGGTACTTGATATGTAATTTAAATTCAAAAGAGGAAGAAGCATTTCTAGATAAAAATCTCCTGGTATATCTAGGGGAAATATATGCACCTATATTTAGCTTATCCCTGGTTTCAACCCCTAAATGCACACACAGCATCACACACTTAGATTTTAAAAGGACCAGGCCTTGATCCTTTAACAAGCTCTGCAGAGCTCACCAATAAAGTTACATCCTTGTTAATCATGTATGTGCTCCCCAGTTCCTTCTTTGATACACCTTGTTCAGAGAGATAAATCATGGAGCCACAGATGTTCAGGAGTCATCAGAGAAGGAAGCTGATGGCAGGTGGTCATGGATGGCAGATCCTCTGCAGGAATCCTGACCCTGGGGCTTTGCCATGAGAAGGGAGGAACCAAAGAGATTACTCAATGACTGAGGGTGACATGGTCAAAGTGTCTTGCTAGAGATGTGCTCCTTAAGCACAGAGGAGGCAGCTGGGGTCATACCTGTGAATTAGAAGAACTTTACAGTAACTGGGATGTAACTTGACTAGGACCTGAGCTAAAGCTGTCAAAAAGGCCACATTCAGAAGGAATTTGTACAACATAAGAGGGCACCTCCGCTGGGGAAGAGCAGGTTGCTGTAGCAGGAGGAGAGGAAAGGGAAACCAAGCCATGGGGAGAGACGTCAAATCACAGTTTGTATACTGCCTCTCGAAAATACTTTGCAAGAACTTGTGTGGAGAGAGATGTTAAGATGGGGAAGGGAGGATGGAGAAACAAAATAGACGTCAGGTTTGGATTGCGGGTAGAGAGTTCATATCTGCTCTTTGACTGCAGAATGAAAGGAGGGAGAGATCGTTCATCAGCCTGATCAGAGCATTTTACATGGTTCTTCACATTTTGCTCTCTACAAGGGTAACAACCAAAGGAGAAAAAGTGAATGGACCTGAGCAAGCATGGAGATGGGGAGGGACAGACCTCTCACTGGGACAGAGGGAAGATAGAGCTGAGCTAACAACTGTATCAACAAAGGCTAGGGTAGAGAGAGCAGGGAGGTGATGCTCAGCTCATGGGGACTTTTTGTCTAACACACTGCCCTTAATAAACATTACCAATGCTCTCCCCTTGTCATCTGCAGGACCCAAGGAGACACCACACCATGGAAGTCACTACCAGGAGGTACTTCCTGAGTTTTGCTGTTTTCCTGATGCACTGTGTGGTCCACAAGGCGAGCTGTGAGAAAGGCAAGACTTCCCCTCTGCACTTCACCCACTTCTTCTACAATGCCACCATCTATGAGAATTCAGCCCCCAAGACCTATGTGGAGAGCTATGTCAAAATGGGTATTTACAAGACAGACCCTGAATGGGACATCAGATACAGAATAGCTTCTGGAGATAGCACTGGTCTCTTTAAAACAGAGGAGCATGTGATTGGGGATTTCTGCTTCTTGAGGATAAGAACCAGGAGCAGCAACACAGCACTTTTAAACCGGGAGGTCAAAGACAGTTACATGTTAATAATCAAGGCCACAGAGAGCACCTTTGCTTATGAAGCCTGGGCCAAAGTCTTGATACACATTCTGGACAGAAATGACTTGAAACCTCTCTTTTCACCCCCCTCCTACAAAGTGTCCATTAGAGAAGACACTCCTCTGAAAACGGTGATCAGCACACTCAGTGCCACTGATGCTGATGCCGGCCAGAACGCTGAGTTCTACTATGCCCTCAACACCAAGTCTGACCTATTTACCGTCCACCCCACCAGAGGAGCAGTTATGACCACAGGTAGGCTGAACAGCACCCATCGAGGCAGGCATCACCTGCAGGTTTTGGCTGTGGACAGAATGAGAAAGATCATGGAGGGGAATGGCTTTGGGAACTTGGCTAGTCTCATGATCCAAGTGGAACCATCTGCCAGGAAACCCCCCTCTATCTCCGCAGTGAAAGTGATACCGCCTGACTCAGCTGAAGACTTTGTCTATGCCACTCTGTCTGTAGAAAGTGGTGACTCAGAAGCAGGGATAGATTCAGTTGATTTCGTGGATGGAGATCCGGGAAGACATTTCAAAGCCATCAAATCCTACTTTGGAAGCACTGAATTCATGATTGTGTCAACCAAAGAGATCAACTGGCTGCTTTATCCATTTGGTTTCAACCTCAGTCTGCAAGCCAAGGACAAGAGCAAGCCACCATTGTTCTCTTCTATTAGAGTTATCCATATACCTCCCTCCAAGTATGTCTCTGCCAGGTTTGAGAAAGAAGTGTACCGGGTCCAGCTCAGTGAGTTTTCCCCAGCTGGAAGCCAAGTTGTTATGGTACAGATAACACCAGTCTTCCCAAATGTTAAATATATTTTAAGACCTACTCCTGACAGCACAAGCTTTAAAATTAATCCTCACACTGGACTGATAACTACAGTCAGGGCAATGGACTTCCATGAGCAGTCTCATTTTAAACTTGAAGTTACAACCATTAACAGTCATACATCCACATCTGTTCTCATTGACATCACTGACTGCAACAATCATGCTCCAAGTTTTAGTCAGTCTTCATACCATGGGGCCTTTGATGAAAATGTTCCTCCTGGTACCAGTGTATTAACAGTAAGGGCTACAGATGAAGATGAAGGAGATAACGGCTTTGTCACCTATACCATAGCCAATCAGAAATCAGTTCCCTTTGTCATTGACCCCTATTCTGGCATCATTTCCACCTCCAAATCAATGGACTATGAGTTGATGCAGAGATGGTATCATCTGCGGGTGTGGGCATCAGATTGGGGCTCACCCTTCCGCCATGAAACGGAGGTATATGTATCCCTCGTGCTGAGCAATGTCAATGACAATGCTCCAGTGTTTGAGAAGGCAAGCTGCAGTGGCACCATCCCACGGGACTTTCCCATTGGGAGCCCTGTGGCCACAGTCTCTGCAATTGACAGTGACGAGCTGCAGCATATCAAATACGAAATCAAGTCTGGTAATGAGTTACAGCATTTTGAACTGAATCCCATCTCTGGAGTAATATCCCTTCGAATATCTCTGCAAGATCTTCCTTCTGAACAGCCACTTTTCTACTCCTTGAAAATCACTGCAACAGATGGAGAGAACTATGCTTTGCCAATATCTGTAAATATCACTGTGGTCAACCAAGGTCTCCCTGTCAAAATGCAGTGTGAAGAAACAGGAGTCTTGAAACAGCTGACAGAAACTATCATACACTCCATTGAGTCTCAATCTCAAGGTCATGGGCAGGATGATGAAACATCTCTGAACTTGCACCTTATAAACCATAACGCTCCAAAGTTTGATGATAGCTTTCCACGATCTATTGATATCATAGAGACTGTTCCCATCAACTCAACCATTGCTGACCTTTCAGCTACTGATCCTGATACTGGTTTTAATGGTAAACTGGTCTATGTAATCTCAGATGGAAATGATGACAGTTGTTTTACCATTGACCTGGAACTTGGTCTCCTTCAAATCCTTTCTCCTCTAGATCATGAACGAACCAGCTTCTACATTCTTAACATTACTGTATACGACCTTGGCACACCACAAAAATCATCTTGGAAACTTTTGGCTGTGAATGTGTTGGATACCAATGATAACACTCCTAAATTCCCACAAGGTGCCTACTGGGTGGCAATACCAGAACATGTAGCAACAGGGACAACAATAGCTCAACTGAAAGCAGAAGATGCTGATACAGATGACAATGGCAGAGTAAAATACTCTCTCTTAACCCCCACTGATAAGTTTGCCATTAATAGTGTCACTGGGGAAGTGACAGTTACAGGTGCCCTGGACAGAGAATTGTGGCCTTGCTATGTGCTGAAAATAGAAGCTAGGGACCAGCCCAAGACAGGCTACCAGCTATTCTCTGTTATGGATCTCACTGTGACTCTGGAGGACGTGAATGACAACACCCCGCAATGCCTCCCAGCCCTCAACAGTGTGAAAGTCCCAGAGGACCTGCCTGTGGGAACCATTCTCCTGTTTCTGGAGGCTTTTGACCCAGATGCTGGTTCTGGGGGTGAGGTGAGGTACAGCCTCATTAATGATGAGGAGATGATGTTTCATGTGGATAAGCTGACTGGGGCACTCCGGTTGGAGAAGGAGCTGGACTATGAGAAGAAGGACTCTTACAATCTAACCGTGCAGGTCAGTGATGGTGGAAAGCCCTTCTCTCGCTCTTCCCTCTGCCATCTGGAAGTAAACATCATTGATGTCAACGAGAACTTGCACCCACCACGCTTTGCCTCCTTTGTCTTCAAAGGCTGGGTGCAGGAGAACAGCCCTGAGGGTACCTCAGTGATGATGGTCACAGCAAAAGATACTGATAAGGGGAAAGATGGAGAAGTTCAATATTTCCTCCGAGAGGGCACTGGCCTGTCGGTCTTCCGCATTGAAAAGGACACAGGTAATGACAACTTAGTTTAATGATGTACCTTAAAGGCTTAAACTACATACTGTGTTTGGCTTTTAGACACAACAGGACAAAGTCCTATACATTCAAATCCTTCTTGCTTGTGCAGGGATGTACAATGTGCATCCCTGTATCTGGGGAGAAGCAAGCAGGGTTTGTCTCCCTAAAATAATGAAAAATCAGTTTCTATCCTCCCACAAAATACCAAGGTCTTCCCTTTCACTCGTGTACCAAATGATCCTCAACAGAAGCAAACCCCCTCTCTTCCACACAACCTCACAGCCATACAAGGTTGGTGCCAGAGCTTATATCCGCAACAAAGACCGGGAAGCAAACTGGTCTGGCATTAAGGACAAAGTGGTCTGAGTTCCTTAAATCGCTCACAAGCACTTTCTGTCATTTTTCTAGGCACCATCCGGACCATAGGACCGCTCGACCGAGAAGGAGCATCTCACTACTGGCTGACGGTGCTAGCTCTTGACTTGGGAACAATTCCTCTGAGTTCTGTGACTGAAATCTATATTGAAGTCACTGATACCAACGACAACCCACCTCAGATGTCTAGACCTGTCTTCTATGCGTCTGTAATGGAGAATTCCCCACCAAACACGTCTGTCCTTCAGCTTGATGCCTTAGATCCAGACTCTAGCTCAGAGGGAAAACTGACTTTTCACATCCTAACTGGAAATCCTCAAGGACTCTTCGCCATTAACCTCATTACAGGTAAGACTGACACACCTCAGCATCTGTTTTTGAGGTTTCCAAGTGCCCAGAGGATGTTACATATTCAATAAGAACAGCCCACACAGCTGCCTTTGTCACACCTTCCTTCAACTGCAAAAGTCCCAGTATCCAAATACACTGTCTGGGGAGGCTAAGGATTGAAACCCTCAACCTTAGGGATGCTATTTGCATCCAGATGGCTTTTAGAATGACATAAATGCGCTCCTTTCAAAGCCCTAAGCAGAACCAAGCAGTCACTTTTAACCTTCCCCTTTATAAACAGCTGCCCTATTGCCAAGCCTGAGCCAGGAAACACCCTTCTGGAGGTGACTATCTGTTCCAGAGACAGACCAAGCCAGGATTAATAAAAATGAATCCCACTGCATTTAAAGGCTCCACCCATTCCCCAGCACTATTAATGTAGTCAGTGTAAGTAAGCCTCTTGTGCCATCTTCCTAGACTGTATCTTTCATCTGAGGATTAATTAGCAGATCTTTCAGAGCCATCAAAAACCGGCTGATGTTTTGTGTAAACAGCTTCCTCAAACTATCCTAGCAGAGCTGACATTGGGCCAGTCTGGCAAGGAAAGCTATGCCAAGTCCTTCACGCCAAGCACTTGGAGAAGGAAGGGAGGGCGCAGAGCCGGAGTATGGGAGAGGATTAATTGCATGACTTTGATCTCCTGTGGATGATAAAAGCAGTTCACCTACTGCAACGGGATAGAAGCCTGCTCTCAGATGAGAAATGAGCTGGATGGATCGAGAAAGGCTAGTGCATTCTCAATTATGTGTTACTTGTGGTGTAGTGACCCTTTCAGTCCCATACAGCTGGCTAGGAAGGGGATGCTTCGAAAGACATTATTACTCTGAAACACTGGCATTGTTTTGGTTGCAAGAGATTCATAGGATGTCTCTACATGGTACCATATAGATAAATCTGGAGGTGTCATCTGTGACCATCTGCTAACCCCAGCTGTAGTAATCTACACTGTCAGATGCTTTTTAGCCAGGTCAGGGCATTGCTTTGCATACAACATTCCCACCCAAACAACTACGCACAACTCAGCCCCATGGACAGCTTGCACAAATGTAAGGTCCCATGGAGAGGTGCCTTCAGAGGCCCTATTTTAGAAGACCACTGCCTTGTCAATGGGATGTGGGGCACTAACAGCTATGAAGACACCAGCTAGCTGCCCTCATCTGCTGGGCTCCAGCTTGCACCCATACACCCTGCAGGAAATTCAGCCCTCTCTCTGCTGCAGGCAGCAGGCAAACCTTTCACCCCAATGTGAGTGCAGCCCTACAAAGCCACACTCCAAAGCTGTCCTGCTTTACTGTAAAGTAAAAAACACTGGCAAAATCTGAACGTTTGCTAATGAGACATCTCACCTCTAAGCCAAACCTTTCGTTCTCGTTTTAGACAAAAACCAGCTCTCTCATGAGTTATCTCCTATCCATCTCTCTTTACAGGCAAGCAGTTTGCATGTGAAGAGTGATGAGTTTGTCAGTCCCATGAGCTGATCTTATCTCTTGGACAGTTCCTGGAGGTCTCTTTAAACCCTCCGCTTGGAGGTTGTTTAAGGACCTGCTTCCAAGCCTGAGGAGGAGTCAGTTATCCATTGTTTTACTTGCATGTCACCCAAAAGGACGAATAATTACCTGCAAACATTAGCATAAACTGAGCAGTTTATACCCTCATGCTCACAGTATCTACAGAGCAGTCATCTGCTACTACTGCCAGAAAGAATATCGCAGCTTATCTAGATTTCAGGGCTGTAGGCAGCTTGTTGGAAACCCTGTAATATTTCCACTCTGTAGACAAGGGCATGCTAGCTGCTCCATGAAGTAGAACAAAAATAGAATGTTTGGTGTCAGCCTGGTTCTGCAGCATTGGAAGATGAACTGCAGGACTTTCGGTTCACAGTCATTCACATCAGTGCAGTCTCGTACTCAGAACGTGGTTATCACAGTGCAGTGCAAATCGAATGACTTACATGTGGACAGGAGAAGAGAGAAAACATTACAAGTATTTGAGCACTGCAGTGCTACTAAATCACTGATTTTTACTGGATTTTTAGCTGAGATATAACCTTGGTTTTTCAAACGCAATAAATGTGTCTCTTCTTTCACTACCTAGAGGAAATGATCACGAAAAGACCCAGAAACATTAATTTCTTGAAATGCCAGAGATCTATATGATCCAGATTGTCAATACTCCTCCTGTGGTCAATCCCAAATCCTATGATAGCAAAAGGATTGTGAGTAGGCAGAGCTGCTTATCTGTGATGAAGCTGAATCTCTGTCCCATTATTCAGTGATAAAACTTGAGGTTTCAAGAGGAAACTGCAGAGCAGAAGCTGCTGCTCTTGGTCACACAATGTGAGCAAAGGACAGGATATTCTGCATATGTCAGGAGTTCCTTCAGCACCCGGATCAGAAGGAAGGCTCCTAAAGGCAGAAAAGGCTGTGATCAAGACCTCTCCTTTCTTCTATACCACACCATGATCAAAGGACAAATAAGTTACACTGGCACTGAAGTAAACCAGAGCACAGGAGGGCCAGAGGTCAGTCCAAGTCTTTCCCAGGCAGGGCACGCCTGGCAGGGGGAGAGGAGGAGGAAGCTTGTTCTCATCCTGTGCGCTAATAGGAATTAAGGTCCTGATTTACTGTTACAACAGGCACGTCTACACCCGGAATAACCCCACAGAATAGCCCTGGATAATTATTCAGGGCAAAGTGCCACACTTGCAAGTAACATATTTCTGGTCCTGGAGCTAGCTTGTTCTGTGAGCCAGTATCTCACAACACAGTGGTGGATTGGCCAGTGGAGACACAACCAGCAAGGCCCCTTGACTTCTCCTCCTGAGACCTTGCAGGGTAGACACGGATGGTTGTGATAACTGTCCTTCAGCAGGGCTCAGCTCCTCTAGCATCCCTGAACTACCACAGAAGGGCTCCAAGCTCTTCCAGCTCTCAGTTCCTTAAAGAGGGTGGAGAAAAAGAGGGAAAATAAATGAAAGGATAATGAGAAGAGGGAATAAAACTGTGCAGTGAGATGAAAGCCTTCTGCCATCGGCAATGGAATCTCTCCAGCCCTGTCTGGCAGCTGGTGCAGAGCAGTGTTTGTGTGAGACAGAGAGATAGGTAGATACATGGAGAGATGGGCAGATAGCAGAGTTTAGGGTATTCTTTTGCTTGAAAGGTTTTCAGCTTGTTTTGCACAGGATTTGCAGTCTCTGATGTGAAGGGGGATTCCAATGGAGACAGGATGGATAGGAATTGTGAGGCTGTGGCAGGAGGAGCCAGGATGAAGTCATTAATCCCTCTGAAAGGCTGCTTGGAGAATCCTTTTACCTTGGACTATTCATCTCCAGCCCTTATCTGGTGCTTGTTCTTCTGGTGCTTCTCTGCTGTGTCAGTGTCCTTGGGGTTCCCCAGGATGCCTGTGGTTCCCTGCATTTCTCTGCATGGAAGGACATCCAGGCACAGCCCGCTCTATAAGTCTGAGGGGTGGTTTCACTGCCAGCATACCACAGGCTCTAGCTGATCATGAAGTAATGCAAAGCAGGGTCAGAACAAGAGGGGAAGTAGTAAGAGAAGAAAAGAGAAGGCGAAATGGAAGCAACAGTGAGACAGCAGAAGGAGGATTGCAGAACAACCTCTTCCCTTCTCAGGCTCCTGCGAAAGCCCCACTGCCTGCAAACCTGATCCTGGCTATTTTAACTATCTTAGATTCTCCTCCCTGCAGCGAGGGCAGGGGGCCAGCAACCTCCATCCCAGCCCTGCTCTTGCCAGCAGGAGTTATTAGTATTTTTTTGTTCCCTGACAACAATGCACTGCTAATTTTGCTGCTCCTGTTCTAACACGACCAGCTTTCCTCTGCCCTTTCCAGGCAGCAAGCGGGAGGATTGCAGACAATCCTTTCCCATTGCTGTGGGTAGATCGGCTGCCAGAGCAGAGTTTGTGCCTGTCTGTACACAAGCAACAGAAGGTTTCTGGACCTTCAGGTGAATGCAGAGCTTGGCTAATTGGCCAAGTACAATTAGGACCTTTGATGGTTTTGTTCAGTCTCTATAGGACTCAGCAGAAACTTTCAAGGCCATATACAAGAACACAAATAAAGGACACACAGTTGATCGCAGGCCCCATAGGATGGGCTGGCTGATGTTTTCCAGAGGGGCAGGGGTTGTACTCATAACTCACACACATGCACACACAAAACACTCTATCTAGTTAAAAACTAAATGCGCTTTTCCCAGGTCCCTGTAAGGGGCACCAGAAGGAAGCGAGGAACTGTTTCCCTAGGCCATGAAAGCTGACAGCAGTTGTGCTTTAATAACAGTTTCCCATTCTAGCCCTCTGGCTTCACAGGGTGTATATCCAAGCAGCAACAAATAGAAATGTGCATTAATTCCAGCTGGCTTCTCTCAAGCACCACGTCCGATCCCCATCTCTCCGTCTCAGGGTGCTCAGCTGCCATGTGAACACTGCTGGCAGTTTGTGCATCTTGGAAGCCATGCAGCCCCACAGCTCCATATGGGAATTACAATGATTAACCATTAACCACAAGAGCTTTCGGGTCTCAAGGCAGAGCGGGAACTGGCTCTGGAGAGGGGAACTGGGAGCCGTGATTGGACACACGGGAAGGGACAGAGAGGGTTTGTCAGGGGTCAGGAGGAGAAGCCAACCCTTTGACTTGTGCCTCAACAGATATGAAGCTAAACCCAGAAATGCCACCTGGAAAGGCTCCTAACTGGGATATGGGATCTATGATAGGGAGTAGAGTCAGCTCATACTCCCCAGGAGATCTGAGCATCTTCAGTGGCACAGACACTGAAGACAGACCTTAATGTCTGTTCACCTCCCTTCACCGCAGTCATTCTTCTCCAGCTCTAGAAAGCTCAGCTACAATCCTGTTTTCTTTCATTTTTTATCATTAGGTCATAAAAGAATTTCAAGGTGTGGCCAGGCAAACCTAAATAATCACTTTAGAGTGGTTTAAGTTACTTTCCATCAGCTGGCACGCAGAAACCAAGTGCAAATAAGGTGTTAGTCTGTCGCAACTGGATTTTGCAATCCAATAAGACCAGGAATATCCCCAGTGTGCACACAGGTATTGGGTGGCTCTGTTGGGAATACCTAGCTATATGTCCTATGGGCTTGGCAGGCCAAAATTATGAACACCCCCCCCCCCCCCCCCACAGGGAAAGGGCATTTTTTTTTTTTTCCCCCCCTCCC
>NDXB01018446.1:60094-113007 GCA_002631895.1 Agapornis roseicollis
CCAAGAAGGTAGCTGGAATTTTAGGCTTTGTTCCCCTGTCCTACCCAAACTATCAGCAATGTGAGCAGGAGCACCAGAGATCTCAGTGAACCACTGCTGTAATTCCTTCTTTGAGAGCGTTTCCATGAATATCAAGATGTTTGGTGCTGTGGAAGCCCTACAGCTTCCTGTGAGCCCAGGAGAGGTATAAGAGCTCCTCAGCCAGTGTGCTCTCAGCCATGGCCAAGTCCTCTTCACCTGCCGAGATATCAGAAGGAAGATAAGGGAGAAAAAAACCCGTATGACATATATGCAAACAGAGTCTTTCAAATTATCTTGTCATAACACATTAAAGAGTGTTGATTTATGATTGTAAAGGCATCAAATAAGTGTTTAGTGCAGCAACCAGTGCCAAATATGAATAATCCCAGAGAACAAGTGGAAACGGTTAACAATAGTCTTGTTCCAAGCAGCTGCTCCTTGCTCCCTCCTTCAGCTGCCCAGTGTTTCCTGCAGCCATGTGAAGTTTTCCCCTGCCTATCATGATCAGACAGCAATATGCCAAAGTATGGTACAACTGAAGCAACACTATTAATTAAAACTTTATGGCTTTGGACCAGAAATGAGAGTTGAGATGGGTTCATGCAACTCTGACTTACAAGTCCCAGGATGCATGAGTGCACGTGCTAACAGCACTGTTAATGCACGCTGCCCCCATGCAAAGGTTTTCCCAGAGCTGCATAGGCCTCTATCACTGCTGGTGGTGGTCAGTAAAGTTCACTTAGCCTCTTGTTTGTGTGAGGAAGCAGGACTTCCCTTTGTGAGGATTAAACACCATGATAACAGCAACCACTGGGAGCAGGAGATGCAGGAAACAGATACAAACACTCACAGGTGTCAGACTTGATGACTGTCAGAAAACCATGCATTATATATATAACATTTCCATCATTTGTAAAGCAGTTGTGAAAATGGTCCAGGGCTGCTTTTCCCCAGAGGGGAAGAGTCAAGGCACTTGATAAGGACTATTATCAAACCAGACATGGAAACAAGCCTCAGCTCCATCCTTTCCACACTTCCATTTACTCAACTTCGACATTGACAGGCCTAAAAGAGGCAATTACAGTGATTTTACCTAAACTCTAGCTTATTACAGCCACAGTTCCTGCCTCCTGCACCCAACCTATTCCCCGTGGTTAAACTGATGTGTGTTTTTCAGAAATCCCTCACAATCTTGCAGCTGTTAGAGGATTCATCCTGTCTCTCAGCAAGGCTTAGATGATATACCAGCATTATTACTGACTGTGTGCCTTATTTTTAGCCTGAATGCATTTGTTCTAGGAGCAGCACAGAGGGTATTTCCCTAGACAGAAAACAAGCTTTTGTCAAAACACCGTAAACTACAAAGAGCAAGGTTCAGCACAGGGAAAATAGGAGTTGAGACTTGTTACGAGGCCAAAGTTGTGCCAGTGCCTGCAGAATGTTTCTTACTTAGAGGCATAAGAAAAGGTTTGTTTTCACACTCCTGCAGCCTTTCTCACCAAACGCCTTGACAAGCCTCAACTGATGCAGGCACCTTGTAGGTGTCCTCTGTCCTCTGTGGTGTCTGTAATCAAAGGAGGGCTTCCGCATAGGGATTCATGCTTAAAGTGGACAACCTGCCCTCTGGGGGTATCTGTCTTTCTCTTCTGATCACAGAGTGAGCCTGGAACAGGACAGGCAGGCAGGCAGGCTGATGTGGGGCATGCAGGGATTTGATCAGCCCTAGCTTTCCTCGGACGCTGACTCTTGGAGCTCAAAGGGTTTCTTTGTTGGCAGGTCTGATTTCTACAACTTCACGGCAGCTGGATCGAGAATACAAGGCTGAACATATCCTAGAGGTGGGTAATGATGATTGTAATTAGCTTTATTTACCTACAAGTGTATTAAGTCCTCAAAGAGCTTTCCTTGCAAGTTGGAGCACAGAGAAAGAATCTCATCCCATCAGCTCCCAACTGCTGGGAAACTTAATTAAACGGTGTGTGTTGCCCTAAGAGACAGCTGCAGCAGTACTGCGGGGTTTATTATTTCCTTACTGAAGACTGGAGCAAAAGGCCTGTTCTGGAAGCTGTGGGAATGCAGGAAGAGGATTGGAATTGTCCTCTAGCAGGACAGATAATAAGTTAATGGGGATAGAGCAAGCCAGGGAAATCCACCCTCATTTATCTCATTGTATCAGATAATGCTGTGTAGCTTTGTGTTACCAACCTCCATCTTTCGCTGCTTCAAGCTATGCACGTTTACATTGGAGGCACCTTGAGGTGTTTCAGTCTATCAGGGTGATTTAGGATAATACATTTCTCTGTGCAATGCAACAAGCACAGTGAATTAAGGATGGGTGATTACTTGCCAAGCCATTGCTGTACATGCTTTCAGTTATGTGATCCCTGGTGATCAATCTGACCCACTGCCCAGAGCAGCTGCAAGCAGGACCCTTGCATTCACATCTCCCTGTGCATGCACAAACCTTGCTGCCAGCCACAGCCATCAGATTTTACCCTACAGAGAGGAGCAATGGCTCTGAAAACGTTGAGGTACAAATGCAGATCCACACAAAACCCCTTAGTTTAGTCATTGCCCATCAGGATGAAGGCTGCTCGTGTCCTAGGCGATGACAAAGAGCTCTTTCACCTCATTCCTTTCCTTACTGACAGGTTGCTGTATCCGACAATGGAGAGCCAGCCCTGAAGTCCACCAGCAGAGTCGTGATACAAGTCCTGGATGCCAATGACAGCCCTCCCAGTTTCCCCCACAAGCTCTTCATGGTGCAGCTCCCTGAGAGAGATGCCTCAGAGACACCACTGCCAGTGTACAGGCTGATTGCTTCAGACCGTGACCAGGGCCAGAACAGCCAGATCACCTACACCATTGAGGAGGAGGAAGAAGGGATATTCACCATCAACCCCACAACTGGCATGGTGTCCTCCAGGAAAGCTTTCCCTGCCTCTGAATACAACATACTCACGGTGAGAGGAGAGGGAAATGCAGACACTAGGAAGAAATGGGTGGAGAGGGAAAGAGAGGAAAGGCTGGAGAAACAGAGAGTGTAAAAGGAAAGAGGTGGAGAAAATGCAGCAGTGGGAGGAGAGCTTAGAGACTTGGGTTACAGGGAGAGAAACTAAGAGGGAATTGTGTGAAATACGGAAGGTAAGAAGCTATTAAGAATGGAAGGTAAGCTTAAAATTAACTCTCCAGCCTACTCAGAGATGAGCACAGCGATCCATGATCCCATATGGATGTTGACCTAGACCTGAACAGTCTTTGGGTTTCAGTGCTGCCTCCATTTGGCTTGGATACAGGTTTAAAGCCCTCCCATACTCTGTGAGTCCTTGTAGCAAGACTTGTGATCCAGGTCTCTGCTGTGGATTGAGCTCAGCAGCTCTGCTTGATGGGCAAGAGGAATTTGGGTTGCATGGAATCAACCAGAGCGTGGGCCACTGGGTCAAGATGTGTTTTGTGGGATTTTGGCCATGCTCAGACCTGAAACTCCTGGTGGGTGGGAGAAGCAGCTTCCTATGGGCTAAATCCTGACTGCATGTGCATTTCCCTGCAGGTCAAGGCAACAGACGGCGGCAGCCCACCACTATCCTCCCATGTGCGGCTTCACATCAGCTGGGTTGCTCGGCCGGGCCCTTCCTCAGAGCCACTAGCTTTCGATGAACCCCATTTTAACTTTGCTGTGATGGAAACAGATCCTGTAAACCATATGGTGGGAGTGATCAGCATTGAAATGGGCCCCAGCCAAGTGTGGTTTAATATCACAGGTGAGACACAGAAATGAAATCAGGGCAGCGGTGTCTGGCAGGCTTTGCCCCAGCTCCCTTTGGCTTTCAGCACTCACATGCCAGAGCTAATGAAGCTGTTCCCTTCAGGAGCAGGTGAGCTACATGGAAAGATTTCTCACAGACACCAAAAGACTTCAACAGCCATAGATAAAGCTGCTTATGCCAAGGGCAGTTATCTAACACACTCTTTAAATGACATTGTGGGACTTGCCAGTGTTTGAGGTGTTCTCCAGTGCCACATGAAAGGCAAGGCATGCCAGTCCCGGCTCCTCCTGGGTATCAAGTGACACTATAGCTTGTGGTAGAACAGCCTGCAAGGAGCCAGGTATCTAGCTGTTACAGATATGCCCCATCCCATAACCTGATCAGGGAGCTGAAAGGGAAGGACTCCTCAACAAAGTGGTCTGACCTAAATGGCATCCCAAGGGATGACTCAGACATGAAACATGAGGCAGCTCTAGGGCCTCCTCTAATACACAGGATGCTGGGGCAGAGGGGACGTGGGCTGTCACCCCAGAGGACTCATCAGGCAGCACATGTGCAGAACTGGTCCTACGAAGGAGGGCCAATTGTGCTCATGTAATTTGGTGTTTTGAAGTGGTGCCCCAATCTGCCTCGCACAGCCTTTCCCTGACACTGCCTGCAGGGCTTGCCCTGTCAGGTAGAGCTGTAATTGGGTGAGGGAACAGTTTTTCCTGTTACTGTGCTGGGGAAGGATAATGGTGTATAAATACAATTAAGCAAGAGATACTGTGCTACAAGGAGCAGACAACATCAGTGCAAGGCTTATCTAGCATTAGTAGTGTCTGCTTGGGTTTGCAGAGCTAACGGTATATTCCTTGGAATGTTATCCCATCATTTCCATGCTGAATGCTTCCCTGTGTGCTCCACCTCATTTTTGCCAATTCCTTGTGCACCAAGTGCTATTCATGGCTGTCTTTGTTACTGTACTGGTGGAAGAGAACAGGATTTCATTTTCCCTGACAGAGAAGCAAAGCATCACCAAGAAGGTGATGCAGAGATTCAGCAGCCTTCACACTTCCTTCAGAAGCAATCCTTTCCCAAAGCACAAAGGCTCTGTCACTGAGGTTGATGGTGCATCATCAGCATCTTTATCTCTCTCCTTTTGGCACTATGCAAAGGGACCATTTCTCTTTTTTCTCAAGGAAGTGCATCCATGGGTCTCTCTTTTCCTGTCTCTGCTTCTTTCTTTCTCCTTCCAAGCAGGAAAGTGGTGCTCCAGAAGGCTGGAAACCACTGCAATATGTAATTTAACAACCACCCAAGATTTTCCCTGCTGGTAGGAGAATCAAACAGAATCCAGAACACCAATAGCTGGGAAGAGATAAGTTCAGACCTGAGATAAACACAGAAAACTGCTCCTACATCTCCATATCTCAGAACACATTTCACACACAAGAGAGAATAACAGGCCATGAGCAAGTGAGGCATGAGAAAGGAGCTTCCATGCCAGGGCTGAACAGCAGTAGTGTGAGGGACAGCCTTCTGCTGCTGAGCTGCTTGGGCCTGTGGTTCCCTGCACTACACAGCCATCTGGGTTGGAGGCAACAGGCTCTGCTCACCCTGGAAGCACCTTCTGCCTGCCCAACTGTTCCAGTATTAGGCTACTTCAGGTAGCTCCCAGGCACCCAACTGTGCCAATGAAGACCATCGCTGGTATGCCCACAGTGTGACCTTGAATTAGAAGCCAGCAAGAGTGTTGTTCAGCACTACAGGTCCCTGGTCCATGTGATGCTGCATAGCTGGAGACCTTGTGCAAATAAATCAATGATCAAATATGCCTGTTGTAAATCTCATCAGGACATCATATGCATATGTGCATCCTTGTCCCTTCTCTTCCTCATTGTCTCTAATTCATTCACCTTCCCTTTTGTACTCCTTTTTCACTATCTGTGACTACTTCTTTGTCCAGCTTCTCCATGTCCTCCCTGTCTCCTGTGTCCATCTATCACATTTCATATTGAGTTTCCAGATCTGGGAAAACTCCTATGGCACTGTTCCCAACCTAGCTGTGGCCAAAGAGGTACAGCTAGAGTGAATGCCTACACATCCCCATTCAAAGTGCCACACCACACATCCATGTCTGGGCTTGAGCTCCTTGTGTGGTTTGTGTATGGTGTCTGAAGGGGAGATCCTCTTCCTTCAGATCTCCAGGCAGCTCCTAGAATCCCTTCCACCTGCAGCTTGTTCCAGACAGAAATGTAACTGTCACTGCTTCCCCATTTCCTTTTCTCATTTCTCCCTTACCACAGGTGGTGACGATGACATGGATTTTGACATTGAAAAGAGTACAGGCAGCATGGTCATTGCAAGACCCCTCGATGCAAGGAAGAAGTCAAGCTATAACCTGACAGTAGAAGTCACTGATGGGTCCACTACCATCAAAACGCAGGTAAAGCTTTTGCTTTGTAGAGACCCCATTTAGAGTAAGTATATGCCAAAGGAAATCTTTCTTCTGACTCTGCTGAGCTCTGGATCAGATGCCAGGCACAAGAATCTCCTTACACTATGACCTTACAGTACACAGTGAACCAAACCTTTCCTTAGTACCAAGCTAAGATTTTGGTTTTATGTTGCTAGAAACACAAATGATCTAGGAAAGCCTGCACCTTTCTTGCTGATCAGAACCAGCACACAAGGGCACATCCACACCACCAGCCAAGCTGGGGTGGCAATTCACACTCCTAGACTTCAATTTGCTCTCACTAGCTCAAGCTGATCCATAATATGGTTGGGATAACATGCTCAGATGTAAGGAAAATGAATATGCAGTTAGACCAGGGTTAGGTCCATGGTACCATGTCAGGGGTGTTCCTGGGACTTGCCCACATATATAAAACCAGCACAGACACATCTGGAAGAGGTGAGGTCAGGCCCTGCCCTGTGCTGCTCCAGTGCGTGGCACACTGATAACATATCAGCCCCAAAGCCCAGGGGCCAAGCGGTGCAGCTGGAGAGATGCTGTTGTGTCCTCTGAGTTGCCACATAAAAAGCAAGCACTGGTGGAAGGAAGCGCTTTGCTGCCAGGCATATCTCTAAGCCCCAGCTAAAATGGCTGCTGAGATGTGCCCATCTTTACCTACCCTCAGGAGGGATATTCAGGGCTTGATCTTTCACCAACCGTTTTCTCCACACACAAGCAGCAGCCAAACCTCCAGCCCTCACTGCACAGGAAGACATAGAACGTGAGTCACCCGGCAGTGATGCTTATCATGGGAATCTGCTGCAGAGGTTTGCAGGGGATGACGAGTGAGGAACGCTACCGTTCCTATGAAACCCAGTGCTAACGATGGCTATCTATCTCCGCTGTCTTCAAGTATTGTTCTAAATAAACAAACAAAGCCCCACCTTCCCCGGTGTGCATTCCCTGCCACCTTGCATTTCAACCCGACATTTATTTTGGCACTCAAGCCTGCTAGCAGATGTCAGAAAACCTGCTTGTACCAAACACCCATGGCATGTTCAGGTTTGCCAAAGGAAGCAAATTATTACAGTTGGTTGGGACTTCCTCAGATGCAGCAAACACATCAACAGGGGGGTCAGGACAGTCAGGATAGGAGACCAAACGGAAGAAACTAGGTGACTTTGCAGGCAGCATTCAGTGCGGCCATTCACAGGGGTTTGCTGTTAAACACAAAGTGGAAGGTTTGGCTAAAAGTTATAGACTGCAAACTTTGCTTCTGCATAACTTCTCCATGTGCTGCTCTTAGGACAGGCCAGGCTTTCCTGCCTTTACCAAACACTCCCCTCCCCCCTGGCAGCTGTATGGTGTGTAATTAATGAGGGCTGGTGTGGAGGCACCAGCCAGCAAAGCTGGCACCACCACTGAGCAACTGCTCCTTTTCATGGCAGGCTATGATGCCAAGTGCAGGCACGTTCAGTCTGAATGGCTTGCCAGGCTGCAGAGATTGGAAAAGGAGAGGAAGCCAACTGAAATTCACTAAGGGAAGGCACAGCAGGCATTCCATGGGGAGAAGGACAAAAAGGTTCCCAGTCACCATGCATGGCAAAGCCCCAAGGGTTAGAAAGCTGTGATGGTTACAAGAGCACAGCTACACCCAAGAGCAATTGGTAGCTGAGATTTTACATGGCTGCAATAAGTCAGGTTGATCCTGTGCCTCTGCTGCTCTCATCATGCTGTCTCCCCCATAGGCATTTATCCATGTGATTGACATCAACCAGCACCGTCCCCAGTTCCTGGAGAGCCATTACGAAGTAAGGATTCCTGAGGATACCCCCTCAGGGAGGGAAATCCTTCAAGTCAGTGCAACAGACAAGGATAAAGGCAAGGGGCTCATCTACACTATCCATGGCAGCGTGGACCCCAAAAGCACAAGACTCTTCCAGTTGGATCCAAGTAGCGGGGCCCTCACAACAGCAGAAGGCTTCAGTTCCCATCCCATGCCTCAGCACACCCTAACAGTGATGGTGAGTCCTAGGCACATGCTGCTGAGCCCATCAGCTTGGTCGGGATATATGGATCGCTGGAGAAATTAGAACTGGTTGTAGTCTTTGAGGGAGGATTTGCCTAGAGCAACAGGGAAGAGGAAAGCGGGGTGTTAACCTTTACTATAGAACCATCCTGGATAAATTTAGGTAACACCTTGCTTCCATCTAATCAAGTGCTGAGCTTTTCACCTGCTGATTTCCTCAGAGAGCCACAGTGTTCTTCTACAGGAAAGTACAGTGAATAATTGTTAATGTTTGGTTTCAAGTTGAGTGCTTGTGCTGAAACTTAGAGGCTCATTCCCTTCCAAGGGAAAACACCGCTCTCTGTGAGAGTCCTGATGAGCTACCTGGAAGCCTGTTCAGGCAAGGCTACTACTGTGAGAGTGACCTTACCTACTCTTCCTCTGTCCTTCAGGTACGAGACCAGGAGGTGCCCATCAAGAGGAACTTTGTTCGAGTCACCATCCATGTGGAGAACAGCAACCTCCACCCTCCACAGTTCAGCAGCATCCATTATGAAGCAGAAGTGCTGGACTCAGCAGTGGTGGGCACAGAGGTTACACAAGTCAGAGCCCTGGATGAGGACCAAGGAGCCAACGCTGAAATCCACTACTCCCTTCAGGCAGGTGAGAGCCATGCAACGAGACTGTTTAGGTTATGAACATGCCTACATTTCCATGCTGTAGCGAGTGGCCAGAGAGTTGACCAGCTTTGTCTAGCTGTTGCTATGGACAGCAAATGGCTGCACAGTTCTTAAATGTGATTTTTCTTGCTATCCTGGAGAAAATATAGAGCAAGCATGTAATTTTTATATTATTGAATATTACTAGCATCTGTCTTTGAGAATACAGTTCCATGTTGAGTCACTAGTCTAAGAAAGAAAGTGATGAGTTAGAATAACTTAAAATCCTCTCTTCTCATCCATGGGAACTGAGGGAGGGATCCCTATTCAGTTGTTAGACAAAAGCACTCCGATTCCCACAACAGTCATCATCACTTCCACCATTTCTACCAAGAAATACATTCTTGAGGCATGGTAAGCACCCTCTCAGCATTAGTTGATGGTGGTTTTGGGTCATACAAGCTCAGTGGGCAAGTATTTTATCATTCATTCTAAAGGTTAAGAAAATGTTTATGGCTGTGCCACACTGCCTGTTTAGCAAGCAAATTCTTTGCAGGAGACAAGCCATCCTTTGCTCCATCTTTCTCATTGCAATTTAGATCAAGGACTGAGGAATTTAATTGCTCCTGAAGTATTGGTAATTATAAGCATGACAGGGCTTGAAAGAACTAGTACAGTCTGTGCTACCATGTTCTGCACAGGAGGTAAAAGCTTCAGTACATGTTCTGCCACCACTAAATATGCTCAAATTAGAAGGGTATTTATCTCTAATTTACATTTTGATTGAATTGAAAGTTATCGCATGGATCTCAATGAGTTCATTGTTCTTAGAATTAAAATGATTTAGAAATGAATGAAGATGGTTGTCTCCCAGTGAAAGCAGCAGATGTTAATTAGGTCTGAAGGCAGGAGCACTTGTGGAAAAGAAGTACCGAAAAAAACAAAGCCAATAGGGTGCCTCCATTCTTCACTTTGTAATTTCTCTTCTCGCAGGTAATGGGGAAGGTTTCTTTAGCATCGACCCATATTCTGGAATTATTACAGTTGCCCAGAAATTGGACCCATCCAGGCAGGAGCGATTTACTCTTATTGCAAAGGCAGAAGATCAGGGGTTCCCCCAGCTTAAAGATTCTGCTACAGTACACGTCCGCATCCGACCCTCTGATCGCACCCCTCCAAAATTCCCAGAGGCCGAATACATCACAGAGATCAGTGAATCCACTGCTGTTGGCTCTCCTCTTATCCAGGTTTCAGCTGCAAGCTTGTCACCAGTCAGCTATGAAATAAAAGATGGGAACGGAGATGGAGTGTTCTCCATGAACTATCAGTCCGGCCTCATTTCCACTCAGAAGAGCTTAGATTTTGAGCAGATATCTTTTTACCAGTTGAAAGTCCGTGGCACCAACATGGCCGGAGCATTTATGGACACAGTGGTACTTATTTATGTCATAGATGAGAATGACAATGTGCCCATCTTTGTTAAACCTTCCTTTGTTGGTTGGATCATGGAGAATGCTCCGTCACAAAGCATGGTTCTGGATGAAAGCAATGCTCCCCTCGTGACCCATGCAACAGATGCTGATCAAGACGCCAATGCTTTGCTGGTCTATGAGATTTTGGAACCGGAGGCACTGAAATATTTCACAGTAGATCCCAGCACAGGGACGCTGACCAGTCGTGCTGACATAGACTATGAACTCACCCCAGTTTTCCACTTCAGTGTACATGCACATGACAGTGGAAGTCCCAGCTTATTTGCATCCAAGCCAGCCAAGGTCACAATCCATGTTAAAGATGTGAATGATTCACCTCCAGTCTTTCTCAAAGACACTTATGAGCTTTCTGTCTTGCTACCTGCCCACTCAGGGATGGAGCTGTTGTCAGTGCAGGCAACAGATGCAGATTCAGAGGTGACCTATAGCATCGTGGAAGGGAACCTTGATAATGCTTTCTATATTCACCCACTGACAGGTCTTATCTCCATTCTGAATGCTACTGGTCTGGGAAGCTACCAGGAGCTCACAGTCAGAGCTGGTGATGGCTTATATAAAAGTACTGCTCTGGTTAAGCTGAATTTAACTCAAGCACAAGGTACAGGGTTAAAATTTGATCAAGAAGTATATACAGCGACTGTGATGGAGAACTCTACCGATGAGAAGATTCTCACCATTCTTGGGGTCAAGGGATATCAGCTAAATGAACCACTTTTCTATTCACTTTTGAATGGAAAAGAAAGATTCAAAATGATCCAGGCATCTGGAGTACTCCAGACTAAGGGTGTCAAATTCGACCGTGAAACACAAGACATGCACGAGGTGGCTGTGGAAGTGAAGGACAATAGGAAACCACCAAGAGTGTCCCAAGCCACAGTCAAGGTTTATGTAGAGGATGTCAATGACAACCCACCGCAGTTTGAGAACGTGCCGTATTACACCTCGGTGCAGGACGGCACAGAGCCAGGTGATGTACTTTTTCAGGTGTCAGCCACAGACAAAGACATCGGGGATAACGGAGCCATCACCTACTCACTTGCAGAGGACTACAAATATTTTTGGATTGACCCCTACCTAGGAGACATCTCACTTAAGAAGCCTCTTGATTATCAAGCTTTAAATAAATACAACCTCCGAGTCATTGCTAAGGACAAAGGCGAGCCTCCCCTCCATGCTGAAGAGGAGGTTGTGGTCAGTGTGAGGAACAAATCCAACCCTCTGTTCCAAAGCTTGTACTACCGAGTGAAGGTGCCTGAAAACATCCCCCTGTACACAGCCATCCTCCATATGCAGGCTCGCAGCCCTGAGGGCTTGCGCCTTATCTACAACATCGTGGAAGAAGACTCCCTGAAACTGTTTAGCACTGATTTCAAGACTGGTGTCCTCACTGTCACAGGTCAGCTGGACTATGAGCTAGAGACAAAACACGCTTTCACAGTTAGAGCCACAGACACAGCACTAGGATCCTATTCAGAAGCCCGAGTAGAGGTGGAGGTAGAGGACATTAATGACAACCCCCCCATATTTTCGCAGGTCATCTACACAGCGTCTGTCTCAGAGAGTTTGCCAGCACAAACCCCTGTTATCCAGCTTTCTGCTTCTGATAAGGATTCAGGCAGAAACAAAGTGGTTTCCTATCAGATCTTGGATGATGGTTCAGATGCTACCAAGTTCTTCAATATTGATGCCAGCACAGGACAAATAACAACAGCTCAACCACTTGATTATGAAAAAAATCAGCAGTTTCGCATGAAAGTAAGAGCTGCAGATCATGGGACTCCTCCGCTTAGCAGCGACACCCTGGTGATCATAGATGTGACAGACATCAACGACAACCCCCCTGAGTTCAGCCAGCTTCAGTACGAAGCCAAGATAAGTGAGATGGCTACATGTGGGCACATTGTGATAAAAGTCCAGGCTCTCGACCCAGACAGTGGAGACACCAACCGACTGGAGTACGTGATACTTTCAGGCAATGACAATAGGCATTTCGCTATTAACAGCACTTCGGGAATAATATCCATGTTCAACCGCTGCAAAAAGGACTTGGAATCCTCTTACAGTCTCAGAGTTTCTGCTTCAGATGGAGTTTTCAAGACCACTGTGCCTGTGTATATCAACACCACCAATGCCAACAAATACAGCCCCTCTTTTCAGCAGAACGTGTACGAGGCAGAGCTGGCAGAAAATGCTGAGATAGGTACCAAAGTGATAGAGCTGCTGGCTATTGACCCGGACGGTGGCCCATATGGCACCATAGACTATACCATCATAAATAAACTTGCCCATGAGAAGTTCTCCATAGACAATAAAGGCTGTATTTCCACCCTGCAAAAACTGGACAGAGAAAATTCAACAGAGAGAGTTATTGCCATTAAAGTCATGGCTAAGGATGGAGGTGGGAAGGTGGCATTCTGCACAGTTAAAATAATCCTTACAGATGAGAATGACAACCCACCTCGCTTCAAAGCCTCTGAATACACACTGTCCATCCAGTCCAATGTAAGTAAAGGCTCCCCTGTCATCCAGGTACTGGCTTATGATGCTGATGAAGGTGCAAATGCAGATGTCATTTACTCTGTTGACTCTGTGGAAGATGTGACAGAAGACCTCGTGGAGATCAATGCTGCCACTGGGGTTGTTAAGGTCAAGGAGAGCCTTGTTGGTTTAGAAAACAGAGCCTTTAACTTCAAGGTGAAAGCTGAAGATGGCAGACCCCCTCACTGGAACTCCCTTGTCCCAGTGAATCTTCAGATTGTCCCCAGGGAGGTGACATTGCCGAGGTTTTCTGAGCCCCTTTATACATTCTCTGCATCTGAGGATCTTCCAGAGGGATCAGAAATTGGGTCCGTCAAAGCTTTTGCAGAGGATCCCATCATATACAGCCTGGTGAAGGGAACCACTACAGAAAGCAACAAGGATGAGGTGTTCACACTGGATGAACAAACAGGGGCTTTGAAAGTCAAAAAGGCCATGGATCATGAGACCACCAAGTGGTACCAGATTGATGTTATGGCTCACTGCTCACATCAGGAGACAGAGCTGGTCTCTCTGGTCTCTGTGAACATCCAAGTGCAGGACGTCAATGACAACAGACCTGTTTTTGAAGCAGATCCCTACAAAGCCTTTGTCATGGAGAACATGCCATCAGGAACCACAGTGATTCAGGTGACAGCTATCGACCAGGATATGGGAAGTGATGGACAAGTGACCTACAGCCTGGAAGCAGAATCTGGCAACCTCCGAGGACTCTTCACCATTGATGGTGAGAGCGGGTGGATCACCACACTGAAAGAGCTGGACTGTGAAGATCAGGACATCTATCGGTTTTATGTGGTGGCCACTGACCATGGCAGGAAAGTCCAGCTCTCTTCCCAAACCCTGGTGGAGGTCACTGTCTCTGATGACAATGATAATGCTCCACAGTTCACCTCAGACTTCTATAAGGGATCGGTAATCGAGAACGCGGAGCCAGGGCAAGCGGTTGTCACACTGAGTACCATTGATGCAGACATCTCCGAGCACAACCGCAGGGTCACATGCTACATAACTGGTGAGTTTTACCTGGCTTTAAATAGTCAGTGATGAGGAATAGAGTCTGAGCTCAGAGCAAGGACTTGAGACCTTGTCTGACAGAATATAGACACAGAAATAGCATTATACTGACAGTCCTATCAGAAGCAGGAGATGAAGCCTGAGCTCTGTCATGAGTTTGTGACAGTTAAATGAGTCTGGGATATCCAAAACTCCATAGTAATTAACTGCAGTGGGTGGAATTATCATTATAATAAGTATCTCACCACTGAATCGTCCTATTTAGTTGGAACTAAATAAATGAATATGTGTAAGTGATTACACAGTACTGGAAATACATTTATTTACACTTTCTTAACAGAGGAATAATTAAGATGGTGTAATTGTAATACCTATTGGAAAGACAGAAGCAGTGGTACAGCAGAAAGGAAAGGTTTTCTCACATACATACCGTGATCTGTATTTAAGTTCTTTGACCCAGCTTTTTCTCCTACAGACAGTGCAGTTAGTTCACCCATCACACATGTGCAGCCTGCCCTTATTTCTTAATAACTATATATATGCACATAGGATGCTTATAACTTTCTGGTATTAAATGTCTTTCCTGTGAAGCCACTTTGCCACTGACTTAATGAACAAGCAGACCTCAGAAGGCTGAAGTTAACCACTCTGCATACTCATGGATATTTGAAACTGCCATGTCAATCTTAGTGATGGTTTTGGGTAATGAGAAATGCTGAAAGATGACTCTTGCCCCCCTGAAACATCAGTTGTGCCAGCTGAAACTAACCACTGCTGCAAAACAACACCAAAGTTACACTGCAATGTTTGTAGTGCATCTGCACAAGCAGAAGCTTGAATTTATGGCACTTTTTGACCCCAAAGGGTCTTTCTCAGAACTGGAACAGATATTTCAATTAAAATGTTTGTTCAGACTCAAATACAGACTCTTCAGGGTCAAAGCATTTAGCCAGATCCTGCTGCAGCCTGTTATCTATTACTGTAACCATCCAAAACAGAGGAAGAATGCTTGTACTTTCAATTGGTTTGGGACATGCCTAGCTATTTACAGGCCTTTGGGAGCAAATGCTCAATCTATTTATGTATTCACACTTCTGCCATCTTACAAGTAATAGTAACTTCCAATTACTTTAAACCTGAGAGAATGCACACTTACGTTAGTGGTGAATACCATGTGCTCCCTTTACTACACTTACAAGCACAGGTCGAACTCTACCCATAAACATATAAATGCAACTGCAGTATAGCACAGCAGCAAAAGAAAGGACATGGTGAATGCAGAGCCTAGCTCCCTGTTGTTCATATGCATTGATCTCAAATACACAGAAACTAAATCTGAGCATAGGCTGGAGTGTCCCAGCATCAGAAGAAGAGCTAGCAGAGGTCTCATTGTGCCTCCAGTTTCACCACCTCATCACCACAGTGTAAATGAAAGCAGAAAGAGGGTGAATTTAATTTACCCTGATGTACAAGGCCCTTCAGAGTCTAACACAAACAAGCCCTGCAGCCAGCTCCCTTCGTTGCCTCCCATCACCTAATGCGCTCCCTCCTGCGCAATGACATGGGTTCAGCAGAGGACACCAGATCTTGCCAGAAGAGAAGGATTCTCCAGGGCCAACATCCACCCATTTAAAATCTGCTCTGTGTCACATAAGTAGGAGCAGCTTGAATCTGGTGGACCAGAGAGCCTGCCTAGTCTGGATTTCCCTGTCTCTCATCATTTGGCTCTTATAGAATGAAAAAGTAGCCTCAGAAACCTTAGCTATGTATTAAATACACCTGTAGGTTAAAAGGAAGTACAACTATACACAGTACAGTAACAGTAAGATTCAACCAAAGTCTGCAGGGTATTTGCAACTCTCAGATCCCTTTACGAGCATGCACCAAGAAAGACTGACACTCTTTAGGAAGGTGAGACAATGTGGTTTTGAAGCAATGAATATGCAGGTGTGCAGAACATTACAGAGACATTTTTACCATCAGGACTTGTTTCCTCCTTCCAGTGTAATATGCAGATAGTGAATAACAGAAACAGACAAGGTATTTCTCAGCTTGCAGTGAGGAAGACCCAAATGTTCCTCCCCAGCCTGATACAACACCAGTGCCCATTCTGTGTCACCACTGCAGGCCCTCCACGTCTCCCTTTAAGGGACCAGCAGAGGACACATCTATATCCCCTTTCCTTACCACTTGTGATTTTCAGCACTTCAAACACCTCTTTTCCTTCCCTCCTGTCTCCTTCTAGACGGAGATGTACAGGGCCAGTTCACAGTGAACCAAATTGAGGGAGAATGGACAATTTCTTCCAAGAAGCCTCTGGACAGAGAGGATACAGAGAAATACCTCCTCAAGGTTATGGCCTCTGATGGGAAATTTCAGGCTACCACTGAAGTAGAAGTTTTTGTTCTGGATATCAATGACAACAGCCCTGAGTGTGGCCAGGTAAGACATATGTCCTGGGACACTGGGGCACAAGGGGAGCACCTGGGAAGAAGAGAACACAGTCGCAAGGAAGAAAGAACAATAAAAGCATGCTAAGAGGGTTTGGCTTGTCATAATTCTTCTCACACGATCCTGTTGCTTTGATTATACTTAGCAATTTTAATTAAGCTGCATGTCAAGTGAGAACATTAAATCTAGCCTCCAAGCATGTTTGCCAGCAGTAAGGGAGAGCCTAAGCATTATGAAGGGTAATTTTTGGAGATAAACAATGCCAGGAAGCCTCCTGGGTAGGGGCATGTAAATTACTGAGTTTTATATCCTGCTAAGCACTGAGATTCCCATCAGGAGTTTTGTTACTGTAGAGAGCTGATCGCTGGTATGGATGTTACCCATGGTGAGAAAGAACAGATGTGGTTGCTTCCCAAAGGAGATTCAAAGGCTTGTGTGAAATGAGCTCACTGGTCCAGGTCCACACCCCAGCAGCCAGCAGTGAGGCACATTGTGTTCCCCTATAAACCACATGGTTCATCCTTCTCTGCAAAGCTCCTGCTAGTCCGTTCCCCTCTATATGGGATGAAGGTATTTTGGAGATGGCTCAGAAGCCAATGATGGCTTTGTCCTTACCAGATGTTCTACACCGGGAGAGTCTCTGAAGATGCTCTGCCGGGTCTTTTCATTTTGAAGATATCAGCAACTGACCCTGACGTTGGCAGCAATGCCCAGATAACATACAGCCTCCATGGACCTGGTGCAGAGGAGTTCCGGCTGGGCCCACATACAGGTGAGAGCAGGGCAAAGGGTGCTTTTATCCTCTTCTTCACCCACTACCAAAAGTGGCTCAACACTTATCTCCTCTCGAGCAGACAAAAGGACTCCCAAGCTAGGATGGAATGGCAAACAGGCAGGTTTCTTGCAATATGGTATAGAAGAGAGGGAGCTCTACATCTTCCTGCTGGCTTTCTTTACAAATATTGACTCTACTGTTAAAATGAAGGGCTGACACTATTGCTGACAGCCAGGTCTCAAGGAGGAGAGATCGGCAAGTATTTGGCTTGAGACAAACACACAAGTTCTGAACACTAAGAAAATTTTATCAGTTCTTGGACAGTATATTTGCCCAAAGAGACATGATGATCATCCTAGAGATCACATTCCATTGCAGAAAGCTTAGTTCAGTGGGGTTTATAAAGGCACTTAGAAGTACAATTTATATACGAGCACTTTTATCCCATGACGGCATCTCTTGCACGAAGCTCATCCCAACTTGCAGGACTCCCTGTGCCAAGCCCTGCCAGGGCAGTGTCTGGCAGTGATCCTAGAATAGCCCCAAGCAACGTGGTGTGGACACATCAGTGCTATTAGCTGGATTACAAACCGTGTTCAAACCCTGTCTGTTGTATCCCACGGTTCAGGCAGGGAGGCAGCGTGCTTGAACCTCTCTGAGCTCTTCTAGGCCATGGCTGCAGTTGCAGGAAACAAGACCATCTCCTATTCTTGCCAACAGGGGAGCTGACCACATCTGCACCTCTCGATCGTGAACAGAAACCTGTGTACCACCTTGTTGCCAAAGCAACTGATGGTGGAGGCCGTTCCTGCCAGGCAGATATAACACTGACTGTAGAGGACACGAATGACAATGCACCAAAATTCTTCCCTAGTCATTGTGCTGTGGCTGTTTTTGACAACACCACAACAAAGACACCCATCGCCGTGGTTGCTGCCAGAGACCTTGATGAAGGTGAGTCAGAACGGGATTTACTTTTTAGTACAGTTCATCTTTCATCCTGAATAGAAACTTTTGAAACCTAGGGAAGGGCTACAGCGATGGGCATAGATGACTGAGTCTTGGCAAAGATGTGCCTGGATCTCACTGCTGACGTGTTCTTGAATAGCAGGCTGGCATCAGCATTTCTGTGACCCTGTAGGTAGTACAATGTCTGTAGAAACATGCAAAGACAGACTGAGCACATGCTCAGTGACCGTAACTGGTCCACATTACAAACTGTCCCACACAATTTGTCTGGAACCCAAACTGGACAGAAGCTGTAGTAAAGATGGAGGTTGAGAATGAGTATCATAAGGGAAAAGGAGCTTTAAATCTGGATAATGTAAATGATGTGGATGGAGAGGTATCTGTGAAGACAAAAGGATTCTCAGAATCATAGGTAAAGCTCCTAAAAAAGGAACTTTCAGTAAACCTCTCCAGCAGAGACTGAATTTACAGTGACAGAGAAGCAAGATCCTATTTATCTGCTTTCGAAGCAGATATGAAGGGAAATTATGTTTAAAATCAAGGACATTACAAATGGGAAGCACCATTAAATGCAGACGGGTGATACTGATGGATGATGGTCAGGGTGGCTAGATGCCTGTACTTACAAATGGGCAGGGACACACCTGATGTTCATACAGCCTATATTTTCCCTAGGAATTTAAAGCCATTAAGTACACATAGTCCTAATATGTTAAAATAAATATATAAGCCCATCAGCATTCCTACCCATGAAATGATGCAGCCTGTCCCCTTATCCTTCCAGGTCTCAATGCTGAGGTGGTCTATTCTCTGTCTGACTCTGCCAATGGACACTTTTCCATTGAGGAAACCACAGGCGTGATCCGTTTGGAAAAGCCTCTGAAGGATTCGCAGCACTCAGCGTTCGAGCTGACAGTCTGTGCTACTGACCGGGGCACCCCAGAGCCCCTCTCTGCTCTTGGCACTGTCACAGTCTCTGTTGTGGATCTCAATGAGTATCTGCCTGTTTTCCTGGCCCCTGAATACGTGGCCATGGTAAAAGAAGACGTGGCTGTGGGTACAGAGGTGCTCAATTTGTCAGCCTTGACAAGGGACAATGCAGAAAACACAGAGATCAAGTATGAAATTGTGAATGGCAATGATCATGGGAAATTCCAGCTCAACTCAAACACAGGTAAGACAATCTCATGCCTAAGCAGGTCCAGGTTGACCCGACATCAAAGGCTGTCTTTGTATGTGTCTTCTCTGGTTCTTCTACATTTAGCTTGCATGTCTGCCTTCTCTGCCCCTGCCCACCACAAGGGTAGGGAATACAGTCTTCTACCCTAAATTTTGTCAGCTAAGTCACTTAAGGAGTGATCCAAATCTTACTGAAACTAATGGAAAGAGTCTTGTTATATGTCTGGAACATGAAACAGGTCCATGGGAATGAGGAATACCTGGAGAACCAAACAGGGAAAATTTTCCACTTCAAAATGTAGAAGTTGATTTCATTTTAAAGCCTCTCCGTCTTGGTCCCATAAGGAACCTGTAGCCCAGGTTAACAGGATAATCCCAACCTGTTAATCACGAGCAGGTGCTGAGCCAGGTTTACTAGCCAAATAAAGCACTGCTTTGTTTGCACAGCAGTCTGACAAGAACTGTTATCTATAGGCCAATGGTAGCTCCCTGAAACAAGTCCTTGGCTGCATCATCAATGGCCCTCTGCCCTTGGCTGCAACATCCTCATCCACGGCACCTTCCTCAGCTACTCTGCCCCCAAGGTTCTTGCTAATATTTCCACACCAATCTTCTTATTAGTTTGTACATCTTACAAGACACAGAACAAAATCATTGCCAGGGAATAGTTTTGTGACAGTTTCAGTGCAGAGCCCAGGAAAGCATCAAAATACACAGGCACATTCTGTCACCTACTTCTTTTTTACCACTTCTGGTTTATGTCTTCAGTACATGTTCTTCTCTCATTTTTTGATATTAAAAGCCTTCTTTCAGCATTGCATCTCTAGCCTCACAGATCACAGCATCTCATTCCACACCTTTTCCTCCTGTACAACTCGGCATCTACATCACACAACTTTTCATCCTACCTATGACACAGTTCAGTGATTGCCTACTACTGCCTTGGTCACAGCTTTCAATAGCACTGTTGTACTCTCACCTTATTTTGTCCCAGATCTCTTCCAATCAGGATTTTTGTAGACATTCCAGAATTAAAGTTTCTTTCACTTGATACCAGAGTGAGGCAGGTTATAAAAGAATCAGTTCAATTAGAGTTTGTATTGAGGGATGCCATGACTCTCAGTATTCTGACTTAACCAGAAGAGGTTTGAGTTAGCCAGCACCTTCTCAACTGGCAGTTTGACATTCATCTCAATATATCTCCAGTATTCCAAGAAACCTTATGTGCCATTTGTTCAACGTATCTTCTGTCCTTTTCTTTCCATCTGCCAACACAGGTGCCTTATACATAAATGGGAGCTTGGACTTTGAAGCAAGTCATGAGTATTACTTATCCATTGAGGGCACGAGGAAGGGCTCAGCTTCTCTCAGCGATGTGACCATGGTGGTGATCAACATAACCGACATCAATGACCATGCACCAGAGTTCATTCAAGACCCTTATTTTGCTGATATCCGGGAGGATGTTGCAGTTGGAGAAATCATCCTCACGGTATGATCACAAACCTTTGCCTATTGTTTTACTGGTGTTATGCATTATTCACTCCTCTTTTGCACTTTACTTTCCTTGTTGTAGCTGAGTTTGGTCTTGAAAAATAAACTAATGAATGACACTTATGTAAACCACCTTCCTTCTTCCTCTTCAATTGAGACAAGCTCAAACCAACATCCCTAAATGACAAGGAGGGGTCCTCCTCCCATCCCTCCATGGCAAGGACTTCTTTTGCCAAGGATTCGAGCTTTTTTTCTCCTAACAGGTGTCAGCTGATGACTTGGATGGAGCAATGAACAATCAGATCACATACTCAATTGTGGAAGGGAACCCACTGGGACACTTTGCCATTCAACCTAAAAGCGGGCAAATCAGCATTGCCAAGCATCTGGACAGGGAGGAGGTGAGTTCAACAGAATGGGAACAGGAAGGCTAAACAGATGTGCCCCAAAAGACTGAAGGAGCAAAGTGTATTCAGTTGCCTCCTGTTTTCTGAATGATCTATTCATAATATCATTCATTCATAATTTCATTCATTCATTTTCTAGACTCATAGATACTGCTGTAGAAGGCTGGGCTTTGGGGAAGGCAATAACAGCCTTCAATGGTCACAACTCTGACCTTTGGTCTGCTCCACTGGTATTTCAAGCTGGTTGGGTGAGAGTCAGCCCCAAACTGGAAACCAACATGCTTGGTTTCTGCTTCTCTGCATCAGAACATTACAGAAAACAGGTATGGGTAAGAGATGGAAAGGTCATCTGGACAATCTCTCATTCATAAAACAGTAGCAGCTCAAACCACTACTGACAGATGTTTACCCAGCTTGGTCTCATCCATCTTTGGCAAGTTGTTTCCCTTCTCTGCAAAACTATAGTGAGGCTGATATTGTTTTCCAAAGTGCTTTGAGATTTACGGATGCAGAGCCTTAGCCAAGGGCAAAGCTGTTTTCATGGTGCAGTGCATGGCCTCAAACATTTCACAAGCTGCAGCAGACTAAATCGGCATTAAAAAAAATGACCATTCCTCCATTTCTCCAAGTAATCATGCGCTACAAATCCTCCAGATCCCCAGTTATTCCCTGACTGTTCGAGCCATGGATAATGGCCACCCTGCTCAGTTCAGTGACGTTGCTGTGCGTGTCCATGTGTCTGATGTCAATGACAACCCTCCCCGGTTCTTCCAGCTCAACTACAGTGTGGTGGTGCAGGTAAGCCAGGAGGTGGTTTGTTCTCCCAGTCAGTCTCAGGGTAGTAATGTACCCATGTGCGGGCTGCAGAGGGGTGAGACAGTGATAAAACATACTGTTGCATTGTGCTTATTGCCACAAAGAAATGGTAGCATCTGCAGAGGCAGGTATTCTGCCAACAGATGCCATTTTCTCTTTCCAATAGTTTCAGACACTTCCTGTCCTTTCAGTGCAGAAAGTGCAGAGGTTTTCACACTTTGCAAGGCTGACTTGCAGCCCTTTTCTCCCTTGCAATTGACCATGTCTACACCACAACACAAAGAGCAGGCCCAAGCACATGATCAGGCACCATCATGTCTGTTAGATACAGTTCAGTTATCTCTTTGACTCAAGATAACTATATGTACTCAGAAAGAAAGACAAAACATGCTTTCATCTGTACTTGTGCTGGCATGACTTAAGGGAAAAGAAAGGACATCGGTTCAACTGTTGATGCTTAGCTGCCACATAGGTAATGCTAGGAAAGGCAGTTCCTTAACACCACCAGGTCTCTGCCATTGCTGGCAAGAGTCTCAAGTCTGTGTGTAACAGAGATGCACATGGGGTGTAGGATTTGTTTCCATGTGGGTTCTTTGCTTGCTTTCCTCCACTAACATCTTCATTTCAGGAGAACGCTCCGGTGGGTACCAGTGTTCTGGAGCTGATTATGAGTGACAGAGACTCCCCAGAAAATGGACCACCATACTCATTCCAGATCACCCAGGGCAACGACGGCAAGGCTTTTGATGTCACCCAAAATGGTCTGCTGGTAACATCATCTGTCCTGAACAGAAGAATAAAGGAACAGTACCTACTACAAGTGCAGGTAAAGCCTGCTTTGCTGGCCTGGTATCTGGATCCCTCAGCTAGATTAAGTAGTAACAAAATTAGGATCACACAGCAGGATGCAAACATTGCTGGCTTTGGAGAAATCTAATCCAGGCACAAATCATGCAGCTTGGAACCAGCCTCAGAGCTCATTTCTTCACACAGTTTACGCACAAGAAGCAGGGGGCAGCTTCTGCATTGATAAAATCAGATAATGCCATAATGAGAAATAACGCTGTCAGTTTTCTTAGATGCTTTTCCCAGCATCATTCTAGCAGCTTTCAGTTTACATTGAGACCTGGATCTGCTCCTACAAGCTTTCTCCAATTATCCTTGTCACTTAAGAAGCTGTCTAAATTCTTCTTCAAAGAGGATTTCTACTGTTACAGAGTGATTATTTTTCAGTGTTATCAGTAAGAACAGTAGCAAAACAAAAGGATAACAACATGTAAAATACATACTTCTTCAGTAATAGTAGTTGTTCTAAGTTGTTCTAAGAGCTAGGTACTAGGTATAGGTATTTATAATACCTATAAATATAGGTGTTTATAATACTTTCTATTATAAATCTCAACAAATACTGCCCCAGATTAGGGAGAAACTTATTTTATAATCTGATTATTCACATTTTCTATTTTGAGGCTAGACAGACACTGTCACAGGTGAGAGATGGGCTTAAATAGTCCAGAAGGTGAGCAAATGTGTTGATGTGCATAACTGCTTTGTAGCTTTGCACACTCAGTTACAGATGGATCCGCACAGGTTGGCAATGTCTCTAAAGATGATTAATCCTCAGGAAATCAGAGCTGCTCGGTTATGCCTGAGCTCATGATGAGCACACATGGAAATGAGTGCAACCCCACCACTAACAGAAGGTCTCAGTCTTCATGCTGGAAGGAATTTCCCTGGGGCCATCTTCAGCAGTGCTGCCAATACTTCCCATTCTTCCTCCATTCCCAGCCCTCTGCCTGACACCTTCCACCCACTGCTACCTGCAAGACACGCTTCCTTCACAAGACCTTATCAGCCCTCTCAGTCAGGTGAGGTGACAGGAGGTCAGCATGTGGCTATCACGGATCTTCTGTTCTCCTTGACAGGTCTCCGACAGCGGTATCCCTCCCCTGTCCTCATCTGCGTTCATAAACATCCAAGTGACTGAGCAGAGTCAGTATGCCCCCTCAGCTCTTCCCCTGGAAATATTCATCACCACCAACGAGGAAGCCTTCCGAGGTGGTGTTCTGGGCAAGATCCATGCCACGGACCGAGACCCCCATGACACGCTTGTGTACACTTTGGTGGCAGAAGTGCCCCAGAAGGGACTCTTCTCTGTTGGGGCTGCAGATGGGAAGATCATTGCTGGAGACAAGCTTCCCCATGGCCACTATCTTCTGAACGTGACAGTCAGCGATGGTACGTTCACAGCCACCACCAGCGTCAATGTCCACGTGTGGTGCTTCACGCAGGAGGCCTTGGACAAGGCTGTGGTTCTACACTTCCGACATCTCTCCCCGGAGGAGTTTGTGGGGGACCATTGGCGCAACTTGCAGAGATTTCTGGGAAACATCCTTGTCACCCGGCGCCAGAACATCCACATGGCCAGCTTACAGCCTGCAGCTACCTCTGATGGAGTGGATCTGCTCTTGGCTGTTGGAGAGCCACACGGCTCCTTGTATGAGCCTCGGGTCCTCGCTAATAAGATCATTGTGTCGGCTGGGGAGATGGACCAACTTGTTGGTCTTCGGATGAAGAAAGCAATTCATGTGCCGTGCCATGGGTCAGACTGCGCCCACCGTGTCTGCAAGGAAACCATTCAGCTGGATCCAGGCATGATGTCTACTTACAGCACTGCCCGACTCAGCGTTCTCACCCCACGGCACAGCTTGGAGCAAATCTGCTCTTGCAATGGTGAGCAATCCTTCCTGCTGCTGTCCTGCCCTATAAACGTGGGGCATATTGTGTTTTCCTTCAGTACACTATAGAGCACATGGACATTCCAAGTTGCCCAATGACTAATAACTCTGCCTGCAATTTCAAAGACAAACCTAGACTCTTAGAGCTTGAAAGGTTCATATAGACTTGTGTTTTGTTTTAGATTAGTCTCCTGTAGCATTTAACAGCAGCAGCATCTATCTCACTGGGAAAAGTCACTCATACCTGGCAGATAATGAGGCTCAGTGATCTCTGGGCTCCTGTGTTGTTGTAGGCTCAACAAAGCATGGACTGCCAGATTCAAGGAAAGCCAGATAAAGCATATTTGTTATACTCACTCTAGTATAGTTCAAAAATAAATGGAGGGAGCAGGAAGAGAGGTTAGCGTTACTTGGGCAGGAATGGTAGGGAATACCATAGAATAATGTAAAGACCTATTGAGGATAAGGAAATTCAAGGGTGTTGTAGACCACACTGAGAGCAGCTTGAAGGTGCTATAGGACAGAAATAGCCAGGCTGCTATTGCAGGATTGTTTTACAGTTGAGTACATAGATTAAATACAGGGAGCTCCAAGTGGGAGCTGTGGGAGATGCAGTGCAGCAGTACATGGGTTGCTGTGGAAGGGGCTGTTCCTGGGCAGTTAGGATGTCAAGCTGGGAAAAGAGGCAAGGCTTGATAGAGTCCATAGTGTCAAAGCATTCACTTTCACTCATTCTCCTTACAGGAACAGCTGTGAGGTTTGGGGGCCATAGCTACATTTGGTACCAGCACTCACACATTGGCTCCTGGCACATACATTTTCGCCTGAAGACCCACCAGCTACACGCTGTCGTGTTCTACGCTAATGGGACTGACCGTGCCACTTTGGAGGTATGTATTGCAATGTGCAGTGTAAAAAACCTAACCCTTTCAGAGAAGGGAATCACAGAAATAAGATGCAATAATATGTACCCTTGGTAATTCATGTAGCTAAAATATGAGATTTGGGAAGACCAAGTGAGAACCAAGCACAGTTTGGCAATGGCTGCAACCACAACTAGCGAATCTTTTTTACATCAGGGAATGCATGTGCTAGTCTCTGGTGTGAAGGCAGCATACACGAGTATCATAAATCAACATCGTCATCTCTCCTTACAGTTTGCTTCTCCATCCTTCTCTCTTAGCACACCGCTAAGGGCAAAGAATTTACCAGGTGAATTTACCCTAGCCCTAACCCAGACCAGTCTGCTTTTACTATAGCAAAAGGCAAACTTCCTTCCCAAACCTTAGGAGTGGAGTCAAACCCCCACTGAACACACACAAATGTCTGCCAGCCCACAGTATGGCTCAGGCCAACACAGAGGAGGCAGCCACATTGGGCTAGAGGCTTAGGGTAACAGGGTGGAGATGAGGAGGGCACAGGTGCATTCTGACATTGGGAATACCATTACCAGCCTTTACCTGCATCAGAGCATATGGCAGTCAGGTCATGCATCTAATCAAACGGACCTCGAATTAAAGATCCTTTACAATAATGGACAGAACAGACAAAACAGGACCCTTAAATGTCATTTCTCAACCCCCCACTCTTTTCAACCGCTTGCTTCAGGTGGTTTTACTGTTCAAGACACCAGCAGAGCCAGAAACATTTCAGTCTGATTGCTCTCCTCCCTCTGGCTGCACACTGAGTCTATCCAGCATTCAAAAATCATCTCCCTCTTCCACTTTGGCAACAGGAGGAAAGAAGCAGATGACTAAAGAATAGGGGTTTTGTATATTCCTCATCAATTAAATTCAGACTAACTGGAGACCACAGTCATCGGACATACTTAGCAGCTTACAGAGATCTGTCTCAGAGACTAATCACATTGAGTTATACACACTGTAACCTACCTGGAATTGTTCACACTGGCCCTGAATTCCCTCATCCCTTCTCACAAGAGAATGAACTACTTTTCCTTCTGCTGTTATAAAAGACTCACGCAGACAGGGAGCTGCACAGCACCTGAACCCAGGGACCTGCTCATAGTACATATTGCAAGCTCCTGCAGACGCAGCCATTGCTCCTCAAGAGCAAGAGCAGAGAAATATCACCCCTGCATCCTGTACTCTCCAAGCGTGACTTTAAGCTGTGTTGTAAGGTGCCGATGAGAAAAGCTTCTCCAGAAGGGTCCTTAGCTTTCTGTCCCATCTCTGGGAAGGAGAGTCACCAAGCAGTTCAGCAGAAGGACTCTAGACGGCCAGGGAGGTTGTGAGTGCTCCATCCCTGGCAGTGTTCAAGGTCAGATTGGATGAAGCCTTGGGTGACATGGTTTAGTGTGCAGTGTCCCTGCTTATGGCAGGGGGGTTGGAATTGGGTGATCTTAAGGTCCCTTCCAACCCTAACTATTCTATGATTCTATGGTGCTCAGAAGGGTTGAGATGGCAGCAAGCTCTACTGAGCCAGACCTAATGCACAGAGCCAAAGGAGAAAAGACTCATTACTGGTGGAGTTCAGTGTGCCCTGTGATCTGTACCCAGATGTCTCCACAAGCTTTTCAATAGGAAACATTCAGAAAGTCTCACCATAAAGTTGCCTGTGAATTATTTCTTCCCTGACTTACTTTATTTACAATATATCAGGGTTCAGACCTTTTCTAGACCATCAGACCTGAAAGGTACTGTAGGAATCCCTCAAGACTGTAAGCTTTGTAGGCTGCAGTACTCCAGGCATAAGCCAAAGCTTTGGCAGAATCAGAACCGATGTCCTGTAGGTTTGGTGAAGAGGACAAGCTCTGCCAAGGGCATGCATACCATCACCCTTCCAACCCCTAAACTCTCCTGATGTGCAGAAATAAGACTGCAGCAAGAGGATGGCAGAGCAGGCAAGCTGGGAAATATTTGGCAACCTGTCAGTTCTTGCTCCAGGGAATCGAGTTCTCAGCTGTCTCCCAGCCCCAGAAATTGATAAGCCCAATCTACAGACCCATCTGAAGTGAAATCATGTTCCTCCAGATAAAGAGAAGTGACAAAGCTCTCCTGTGTGCTTGCCAATTGTGCAAAGAGATTTACACACATGTTGCCCTGAGGCTCTTCCATGGCATGTGCTAGCTGCACGTAATTCTTCCTCCCTTCAACAGTTGCTCTCTTCTCCAAGTGGGATTTATTTATCTCATGGTCTTCTTTAAGAGCTAACTGTTGTTCTGCTCTGCTTCTGACTCCTCCAGAGCAGCCCCATCATATCATATGTAGGTTCCCCTAGAGTTCAGTGTAGCACATAACCACTCCTCCTCTTCTAGCCTCTACCAAGCATCACCACTCCTCACTGACTCTAATACCCCCAAGGAGATCTTTTGCCAGGGATTAATTGCTGGATGTTACACAGCAAGCTCTGCAGGTTTTCTGTGAATGTTTTATTCCATCTCTTTTCTCCTTCTCCAAACACTCTTGGCTTCCATAAGAGAGAGGTTTTATCAACAAAACAGTGGGGAGAAAAAAGTGAAAGAGAGATTTAACCCTGACTTCACCCTGAAATAAAACCTTTCATAACCTTTCCTTTTTTCTTCCTCCATATGAGTTTTAAAGATTAATCTTGGGCTGCATATAAGAATTTCTGATGCCCCAGTTTAATGCAGAAGACAGTGGTGTGGTTCACTTTCAGCAACTCAACATCTTCTCTCCCTCCTATCTACTGGAGATCAAGGATAAGGTTGCAATACCTATCAACGGCTTTGGCTTGGCTTTCCAGCATGCTGGTCAGGAGCAGGATACAACAGTAATTCTTTTCTCTGCCTCTCAATTCTTCCTTGCTTCCTCCAGAAACAGCTGCCAGTGCTCCTCCTCAATGATATCCTTTCAGCACCCTTATCCATGCCAAAGGGGCAAATGCTCCGGCACCTTCTCCACTACTAACAAGACAGTGAGAACAGAATAAAACCCATGTGGCCCAGAACAAGAGTCCATCTGTGACCGGTGATGAATAGTCCCAGTACTGGGGTTCTGATTAGGCTCAGGAAGGGAGGAGAAGGGGCAAACAGGACTATGATCACAAGGCTCTGCGCCTTGTTATCTGGAAAGATCAGCTTCTGTCCTTGCACACTGGTCAAAGGTTGCACAGAAGGACCATGGGTGAAATTGTGTCAGAGAGATGAAGGTGTTTTACAACATAAAGGACATTGCCATCACTTAAACAGGCTTTAACTGACCTACGCATAGCTTAATATGAGTGAAGGGGGCTGATTTGGGCAGCTGGTTATTCTTGGAGTCTGAAAGTTGGGATTCATCTTGACTCCTGATGCTCAGGCAGGGAGAGAGGGGAACACAGAAGTGTTGAAAGCCTCTATGAAGACAGGTACTTGTACCACAGCTAACTGCAGCTTCTGGGACGTGTTTTGCAGATGGTTAATGGAGTGCCCCAGCTTGGGTACAGCTGCCAGGGAAACTACACCGGGAACCTCTCCTCCTCACGTTTTGTGAGCGATGGCGAGTGGCACTCGGTGTTCCTGGAGGTGAAGAACACGTCCGTCCGCCTGCTCATTGATGGCCTTGGGAATGCCTCTCTGCAGCTGCCAGCCACCTGCAGTGTGTCCCGGGGCAGACGAGACCTGCTTTTTGGGGGCCTCCGGCACTCACCCCAGTCCCAGAGAGTCATGTGGGGATTCAGGGGCTGCCTGGACGTGGTTGCAATCAATGGCAGAGAAGTGGTTCTCTTGCCCGGGAAAGGGCAATCAAAGGAAGTCGTGGAGGAGGTGGGGATAAAGCAGTGTTGCTCCCCAACCGGTGCCTGCAGCAGCAACCCGTGCCTCAACAATGGGATGTGCTCCGAAACTCACAGAGGAGGTATGTGAACATCCCACACAGAGCAATGGGAGGGCAATAGGGAGGGGAGGGGAAGATGTAACCTGTTCATTACAAAGAGAATCAGAGGTACAGGGGGACCTCAAGTGATAGCTGACTAAGAGCATCAGCAGTTGGGGATACAGGATCATCATCCTGGCTCTCACCAGTGGGACCATCGCCCTGAGGGCAGGAAGGTGTTTCTAAGGCATGTGCATGACCTAAGAGAGCACAGCGCTGCCAAAACTCAGATGCAAATAGAAATTCCACCCACCCCTCTGCATCCTCTTTGCTTAAGGAGCCTTTAGCAAAGCTGGAATCAGGCAAGATGGGATCATGCAGAGATGGTATCTGGGCAGAAATAAGATCTTGGTCTATTCCCACTAGTCAGTGACTCCCCAGGGCTAAGGGAAGGGATATGGGAAAACCATCAGCTCAAATCCAAGAGTCTCAGGCTAACACAGGGTGCATGTGCTCAACAGAGGTTTGATACCAGGCTCTGCCCAAGACAACCTCATCACTGCCCCATTCCTCCCATCAGAGGGGCTCCCTGTAGCCAGCTGCATCAGAGGATCTGTCAAGATGGATACTGTGTGCACCTTGGCTCTTCCTTGGGGCAGAGGGGTGTTTTCCAGGCTGCTGTGTGGGGCAGCAGCTCCTCCTGGAGCTCTGTGCTCTTTGGGTCCATTGCCAAATCCCACACCCTGCCTGGCGAGCAAGAGAGAACAGAGAAGGGAGCTCAGCCCCTCCTGCTCTGCCCGCAGCCTCTGGGAACAAGTTTCCCAGCCCTGTCGACTCAGGCAGCTGCCTCATTCAGGTGATCTTGTTTGACACGAGGTACATCTGTACTGAACAGTTAGCCTGGCTGGCATCACACCTCACCTCACCCTGCACTGAAAACCCCTCTGGCTGGGATGGAAGTGGCTCAAAGCCTATGAGGTGAAAACTCTGCTCTAAGTTAAAGCATCGCTTGCTTTGTAGAGACTGTACAATGGGAGTGAAGAGGAGGAAATCAGTCCCTCAATATTAATCTTAATAACCATCCGATGCTCTTGACATAGTTTCCTTCCAAGTTGATCAACTTTAGCAGATGGCCCAGTCAAGAGCCCATGGGACATGGCCCCATGCAAAGCACTCGGGAAGGGGATGCTCAAGGGACATTTAGTCTGTGAGGTGCTTGCCTGCCTTGAGCGCTGCAGGCTCACTCCTATGGACCACAGGCTCACAGCACAAGGTTATGCAAAGCTCTACACAGGGATCTCAGGCATGGGATTATCTGCACAGGCAAAGGCATGTCTGTGCAGGAGAGCCCAGGTGTGCCACGTGGCCGCATGAGAACGCATCCATGCAGGAAGGGTCAAAGCCAGACCAGCACCACATCAACCACAGCGCTTGGGACCACAGGGGCCAACACGTGTGAACCCCTGCACACAGGAACACATGTTTGGGCACACGCAGCCCCATAGGCAAAGTCCAGCACCTGCTGCATGAACGTCAGCACATCCCTGGTTCTACAACCACTAACACACGTGTGGGAACAGGTCTGTGTTCATCCTGTTCTCTAAAGCAGGGATGTTTAACCTGTCAATGAATAGCACTTTTCAAGCATGCTGTAAGGTGGAAACTCTGAACTTCCCATGTGGCACCACCAGCCGAGCAACTAGCAGGAGCTCAGCACAGCTAGGGACATTCCCATGCTCAGGGCTACATTAAACAGCAGCCAAAAAGGCAAACTGCAGCAGCCCCCTCTGAGTCCCAGGCTATGCAGGGTTTCTCTCTGGCTGTGATTAGACACCTCCTGTAGGCAAGAGAAACCTGACATGTTGAGACAGGCGTTTCATACCACGCAAACTCACAGGGCTGAGTGCTTCAGAGAACAATAAGGTACAGAGGATTGCATTTAGCAGAGTCAGAAACCATGAATCAGTCAGCCAGCATCCTCTTCCTTTAAGCTCAATCTGTCCCCTAGCTTCTTCATGCATTAGAGCTGTGCCCTGAATGCATCCCTGGTAGGAAAGGGCCTGCGTCAGAAGAGGACAGGGTTGACTTGTTGTTTAAATAGCTCTCTAGTGCCACTGCATTGCCTCAAAGTGGTAACCCAGCCTCCAGCAACCGCTTCAGGTCCTATAACGTACCCACCAGGCTTCCATATGGATGGCTTGGGTGCCCCATAGCACCTTCTGCAGCAGCAAGTACCTACGCTTAGGTAGCTGGATTGAGCCCTCTGTGTGTGCCATCAGCACCAGGCACTGCTCCCCCTGTTCCTCCTAGTTCTTCCATCAGGATATGGTCTCTATATGGCACTTTCTCACCCACTCCAGGTTACACCTGCATCTGCCCTGGGCTGTTTTCCGGTGAGCGCTGTGAGCTCGGGGACAGTCCCTGCGAGTCCAAGCCTTGCCTGCATGGGGGAACCTGCACCCTCTCTGCCACGGGGTACTCCTGCCACTGCCCTGACTGGTACCTGGGTGAAAGGTAAGGTCCAGGAAGGCTCTGGGATGGGCGATCTCCCACGGTGGGTGAAAACATGACCTCTACCAACAGCCAATGCACATTTCTGGAGCCCACCGGGTCCAGACACTGGGATGCAAATTGCATGTACCTGAGCACTGGAGCAGGGAAGTGCGTATAAAGGCAGAGCTGAGCAGACCGGGACATAAACAGCTCTGCCATCAAGTGGTCACTGCCCGTCTATGCCCATCTCCTCTGATCAGGAGGGGGGAAAAGACGACTCTCCTCTCCTCATAGCTGCTCTGAGTGCCCCTCCAAGCGCTCTGTCCTACCTCCAGCCCAGCATGATGAGGGATGCGCAGCACAGGCTCAAACAGCATCACACCCAGCTCATCCCTCTGCCTCATTTACCCAGGATGAACACTGATCCTTTGAATCAGTGTGGAAGCACAGATCATCCGTGCAGCTCTTGAACTAAAAGCGTGTGGTCCACTAAAAACTGGGCATTAGGTGGCAGTGTGATGCCTGAAATCACCGGGTGTCCAGCCTCAGCCTGCGGTGTCACACCACAGCTCACACACCCCAAAAACACTTAGAAAGAGGAGCCCAAACCTCACAGGGTTTGTTCAGTAACAAGGTAAAAAGGCAGGAAAGCCAACAGAGCACTGAATATTCCCCCTAGCAGGGGGAGATCATCACTGCTGGAAGGAAAGGTTCCCTGTACTTTCAGTTGTGTGGGGTGGAACAGGGCAGAGAGTCAGAAATTCAGACCCAGTTCTGCAGCTCCTTCAGATGCCAAAACCTCTCCAACAAGGGTGCCCATCACCACTTCTCAGGGTAGATTTTCACCAACTGTTAGCCCGCAACCTGCAAACATTCACAGGTCACCCTGAGACCCCAGAGCTTGAAGGACATATGAGACATCAGAAGAGGTTAGCACACCTCGGAGTGACCCTGTGCTCCCTAATTAAAGGGGAAGAACATCTCTCTATGCAGTGCTATCCCTAGAATGTCCAAATACTCCTCTGAGGCAGGATACCCACCATTTTAATTTGTTGCATATGACTGAAAAATTGAACCACCTGTAAAACATATTCTTCTGAAAAGCATCATTTTATACTCAAGCATCACAGTCCTCTGCCAGGAGAGGCAGGTAGCATGACCCTAGAGAGGGAGGGCAGACAAGGATGGAGCATCCTTAGGTGGTGTAAGTCAGACTCCTGAATAGGATACCACAGTCCTAGCTGCATCTGAGGCTGACATTGGTTGTTTCCATCTCCTCCCTACAGGTGTGAGAAGCTGGCCGAGGAATGCCAAGACAACCCATGCCGAAACTCTGGGCGCTGTGTGAGCACCCAGGGCTCGGTGCACTGCATCTGCCCATCGGATTACCAGGGGGACTACTGCACACAGCCCATCATCACCCCGGCCATCGTGCCCACACAGTGGGCAGTGGGCCCTGAGGAGATAGCAGAGATTGTGGCCGGTGTGCTTGGGGTGGCCATCCTGGCTGTGGCCTTCGTGCTCATCCGCAAGCGCTACCGCCACCGGGCCAAGGCACACAAGCCCGTGGCAAGGGAGGACCCCGACCTGCTCTCCAAGAGCGAGTTCTCCAAGAGCGTAGGTGTGGGCACCCAAGCCGTGCCACCCATCGAGCTCAACATCCTCAGCGATGCAGCACACAACAACCTGGACCGGGGCCCGCCGGAGCAGCGCAAACCCACCAGCACCCCCGAATTCGTCACCTTCAACTCGGCCAATGCCCCCAAGCACCGGGGTACCATTGTGTGCAGTGTGGCACCCAACCTGCCCCCCGCTGCACCCCCCTCCAACTCCGACAACGAGTCCTTCATCAAGTGCACTTGGGCCAGGGAGGAGATGGGTCAGTAGCGCTGATTTTTGTTGCTCTTACACATCCCTCTTCCCCTTGTGAGGTGGATCTAAGGTTTGCAAGGGTGAGGGACCAACAGTAGAGGTTTAAGACAGGCAAATGGTGCCCAAGCCCTGCTGTAGGATCCTCTATTGGCTCCTCCCTCCTGGCTCACCAGTACATCACAGTTTTCAGCTTTAATCTCCTCAATCTCTGATGCAATAAGCAGGGAAAACATTAATGCGTAGCCTGGATTCCCACACATCCTAGGCCAAAAGACCCCATAAAAGAGGATTATTAAGAAGAAAAAAATGGAGATCCTAGAAGTCAGTGTGAGTTTTTGTAGAGGCATTTTTGTCAGTTCCTAGGCAGAGGGATTGCACCCTCGAGGAAACACCTTGTGTGGCTCTAGACAGCAAGGTTACTGCTTTCTCTCCATGCAGGAATTCATCACCAGTATACACAGCAGGGTCACAAGAGTTAACTACAGGGAAAGGAGAGATTCAATGGATCCCTTCCTCTGCCCCATCCCTTCATCATGCAAGCTTCTTGTATGTGAATGGCACAATCAGTGTGTCTTTTGGGCACTAAGAGTAGTGGGTGTCTGAAGGCTGGTGGGAACACTGCTTCAGCACAGCAGTCCCCTTGATTCCCAAAGCAACAATCACAACTCTCCTGTCCTCACATCTCCTGCAGGCTTAGTCTACAGAAGTAATTAGTGGGAGGGCAGGAGAGGGAAAACAACAGCTTGAGCTGCAGCTGACAAACCTCTGTTTTCTTGCAGTCTACCCAGCAGAAACAACCTACTGGCCCCCTCGGTACCTGTCATCAGACGTGCAGGAGTACTCCCACTACGAGATCATTCAAGGCCCCCCAGCATCCTCCTCCCACCCTCCTCTTCCCCCACCTCCTCCTCCACCAGCAGACACAGAACCCGTCGCTCTTTATGGAGGCTTCCCCTTCCCGCTGGACCAGAGCAACAAGCGGGCTCCCATCCCGCCCCGCTACAGCAACCAGAACCTGGAGGACTTCCTGCCGCTCGGCCCCGTGGACATGGGAGCCTCCCAGTGCCAGAATGAATACACGGCCATCAGCTACTACCCAGCACAACTGGTGCAGGGCGAGGGGGTCCCGTACCAGCCTGAGCCTGGGTACAAGCGGGTGAGCATGCGCCTGAGCGTGGCCCAGCCCTCCTATGCAGACTGCGAGGTGGGCCACCAGCCCAGCATCCGAGCACAGCCCCTTCCACCCCCCAACTACGAGGGCTCTGACATGGTGGAGAGTGACTACGGGAGCTGTGAGGAGGTGATGTTCTAACAGGGGGATCATGCTCGGGATGAGAAGCGCATCTCCATGCAGAACAGTGTGCAGGGGGCTGGTCCATGCTGCTCAAGGGGGTTTAATGTGTCTCCCCCCACTTTGCAGCATCTCCCCATGCATGGCTGGGGTGTAACTTGGCTGGATCTTTCCCCACACTGTGCTCCCGCTGCAAATGGAGGGGAAATGCTCCAGCCACTGCCCGGACACAGAGGATGCTCCTGGGATGCCAATGACTAATCTGCCTCCTTGCCAAGGGGACTTCCTCAGGCACCATGCAGGACCACAGCATGCCACCTCCTCCCACCTCAGGCTCCCTGGCCACAGGGTTGATGATGAGGAAGAGGACAAGCACTGCAGGTATGGCAGCAGTCATGGTGGAGAAGGTGCAAAAGGACTAGTGATGCACAGCCTGGGGATGCCCCAAATGGGATGGCAGAGCTCCCCTGCTCTGGCTCCGAGGGCTTGCATCAAGCCAACAGTTTGCCCAATGGAACAGATCAGCTGGTGCAAACCCTCGTCCATGTCTGCTCCCTGATGCAGGGAGAGAGATGAGGGAATGCAGCTGATCCGGTCAGCACATCCCTCACTTGGCCAATGGAAGTCCAAGAAAAAAAGATATTAAGAAAAAAAATAAGTCCATTTCTGTATTAAAAACAAGCAGGAAGCTTCATCACACCAGGGAGCACCCACAGGCTCGGATCAGCGCAGCAGCAAAGCACAACCCCTGCCCAGGCAGGCTGTGCTCATGGGTATAAGGGAGACCCTGCCTTGAGGATGCAAGCACAGACATGTCCCATGGCTGTCATGGTCCCATGCTGACCACAGCAGAACATGATCCTGCCGCCCAGCTGGGGCTCCCTGGTGTATCCCAGAAAGACTGACCAGCACCACATGGCTGAGACAGGGCACCGAGCCTGGGTTTGCCCATGTGTCGTTGTGCTTGGAAATGCATTGTTGCTTCATGAGAGGTTTTCTTTGGTCGGTTGTTTGATGTAACTTTTTTGGTTGTTGAGTTTTGGGAAGTATTAAAAAAGATTGGATTTTTTTACTACTGATCTTATTTGATAACTTGGGGATTTCCATGTAAACAGGACATCCCTGCTCAGCTCCAGCCAAGGACTGTCCAGGGAACAACAGCTTCTTTTGGACACCAGCAGCCCCTTCAAAGTACCAAGACAGCAAGACTGGGCTCACTGTCAACTGGAGGGCATTATCCATCTGTTCCCAAGATTAGTGCCAAGCAACCCCATCAGTGACTGATGAGGGGGGACTGTCCAAGCCCTGGGCAGAAGTGCAGGCAGCTACTAGGTGCATCATACAGGCAGTACACTTAGGCATTAACACACACAGAGCAGGAGGGGAGATTGCACAATTCCATGCTTATGAGGACCAGAACATCATCTGGGAACCCCAAACCGCTATTTGGGTGCAGTAGGTACGTGCACACAGAGGTCTGCACACAGACCTCTTCCCAACCAAGAGGGAAACCATGTTCTTGTCCCATAACAGCCAAGCACTTAGAGCCAACAGGGTGGGCCAGCCTCCATGGTAAATTCATGCAGGCCCAGTTCTCCTGTCCTTCATTAGTTGCTCCTAAGAGCAAAAAAAGTGCAGCACCTCCTCTTTGCTCATTCTTTCCAGACCAGAATAAATCAGAAACCATTCCTCTTTGCATTCCTGCTGAAGCAGTACCAGGACTCACCCCACTTCCCCAGACACCCCAGGAATACCACAACATCCTACCTGCTGGCTTGAGGGGAGCTCATCACGCAGAGAGGGTGAGAACAGAATGCCAGGACAGCCTCCCTCCTGCCTGAACTACTGCTGCAGGACGAGCATCACCTGCAATGGCCAAACCCCCCAGCTCTGTTACCCCCACCCCAGCTGGGGTTAATTCCACATTAGAGCCAGGGCAAGGAGCAATTGGCTGCACCTGTGCAGGTCCCCAGCTCAGCTCTGCTCTGCAGCATGGGTTTGTGGGCTTGTGGTTATTTTTTCCTGCAACTTCTTGACTTGAAGTCCCCCTCCCAGGCCCACATTCCCCATTACCCTGCATGCTTTAAGGAGACTTTTCTGCCACAGCTTCAAGACGTTGCCCTTTTTAGCACTGATTTCCCAAACAGCACCACTAAGGAGACACCACAGTGGCACGACTTATTCAGCAGCAGGAGGATAAACCACGCTTATCTAGGATCACAGAACTGTTAGGGTTGTAAAGGACCTTAAGTTCTTCCAACCCCCAATGCTGGATGCTATCATGGCATGCTCCACTCCTGGCCCAGGCCCTGCCAGGTAGTTTTGCACCTGGAAAAGAAGCGCCCATCTCACACCCCAGCACGTTTCCACATAAAAAATAAATCATATTTATTGATTAAAGTAAGATACATGATTCAGGTGCAGCACCAGCTCTCCCACTGAGCAGCTACACACGCTGTACGCTGACAATATCCATAGGCACGAGACATGTACATCGATCATTTCTACATCTACAAGTTCCGTGGTTACAGAGCAGCTTACGATATGCAAGTGTCAAGTTTTCGTGTCCACTGGGTCCTCCTGGCTCAGCAGAGCCCTTCACACCATGTGCCCCACCAGCACGTCTGGCCCCATCTCCAAACAGCCCCTGAACAACCCCATAAAGTGAAGAATTGCAAAACCCATTTAATGCTGCAGTGATATCCCAGTCTCCTTGGCAATGAGGCCTTCACTGCTGAGTGCAAAGTGAGTTTGGATGCCAGGATGCCAGCAAACCCACTGATGCCCAGTGCCAGCCTGAGAACATGCCCTTGGGCCACAGTTGTCCCCCAAGATGTGTCCAGCCTTCTTGTAGGGTGCCAACAAAGCAGGGGGCAAGCATCAAACGTCCCCTGCTTTGCCAAGGGTGACATTTCTGTACCCAAACCCAACCCCAAAGGCCACACTGGGGTCAGGATGCAGTGATGGATGTGAATATTGCACTTCTGTCCGTGGCGTGCCTGGAGCCCCCTCCCAGACCTGAGTGTTTGCTCCAGAGGGAGGGTTTGACTTAAAGCTTTGCTCTGCTCATGACCAAGCGAAGCACGCTGAAGCCTTCACCAATGCAGACTTTGAGGGGACAAAGTGAGCCCTGAGAGATGCAGTGAGCAAGTGAGGGGCTGGAAAAGGAGCAGCAGCATGGCACAAACCTACCCTGACACAGGGCACCCAAAGCAGGACCAGCAAAGGGGACAGTGCAAGACACTGAAACACCACACACCGTGGAGGCAGGCTGCAGGGATGCTGCTCAGCACAGCCTTCTCCTCCCTAAAGTGGGTCAGACACCAAAAATAACCCCAAGCCTCACTCATCCTCCATCAAAGACAGGAGTGCAGCCTGGCAGTGCTATAGTCACACCCCCAGAAAGACACGGCTGTGGCAGGATGAAGGGATAAAGGCTTCCCAAAGGAAGCCACCACGCTGCCAGTGTTTGAAGATGCTGCATTGGAAGGGAGGAGTTTGGCTAAGACACAGGGTTACAGAGGGGTGGCTCAGCCAAAACCTTTTTGCACTGCTAGAAGACATCCCATAGAGGATGCATTTGCTCTCTTGTCTTAGAAACAAAGAAATCGAGCAGAAAGGCAATGAAACTCCCTAGGGAGGAAGCTAGGCTCACCAAGGAAGGAAAGCAGCAGCATAATGGGGACCACCCCCCAGGCATGCACCAGCCACAATGCAAGAAGCAACAGGAGCACAGGGAGAAGCACTGGAGAGCTGCATCCTACTGGAAGACTGGAGCTGGGGCAGAGGATGTAGAGCGAGTGACAATAAAAATAAGGGGTTTGAGTGTGATTTGACATTCAGTATCAGTCTGCAGCCACAGCTGATGTGTGCACTGTGAACAAGGCGATGTGTTTTAGTGGTGTGCAGGCAGTAAGTGGTGACCCCTGAGGACACCCCATCCCACACAGGGAAAGGACTCCCACCTGAAGGCAACCAGCTTGGACCTTCCTTGTGGCAAAGCCCATTTGCTCCCCACATGCCTTGGCTCTCTAATGCTTCCAAAAGCCTTGCACTTGTGCGTTAACGTCAGGAAAAAGAAGTATTTCTACTGAAAGCATGGGATAGATTCAGCAAACCCTCCCATGCCAAGGATGTGCCCAGTGCCCAGCTCCAGACCCTGAGGCAGCTGGAAACAGAGCAGGAGCCAATGCCCATGTCTGGGGATCCCAGCACAGGAGAGCTGGGCTCCCCGGGATGCTCCACACCTCGGGCTCTGCACACGCTCCCCACAAGGTGAGGAGGCAGCTCCACGCTCTCCAACCTGAGCTGAGGTTTCTCTGTTGCTGTAAAAATAAAGTGCTCAGGGAAAGAAACAAAACAACAATAAACAAACTGGCACAAAACAGAGCAGTCCCCGATCCCACCCTGACTGAAGGGATGGGGGATATACAGCGAGGGTGGGATTTCAGAGTAAAACAGATAATCAAAATCCACATCCCCAGGATTGCTCCCCTCCAAAAGCGGCTATTTACAGGCGATGAGGGGCTGTTTTGCTCTATCACCTGCCCCAGGGAAGCCACTGGCCCAGCCCAGATCCCACCTCCACCGCCAGAGCCCAGCACAGGACCCTCCTGCTGGGGGGGTGCAGCCCTCTCCTCTCGCAGACCAACCCCACTGCGAGGAGAGGGGAGACCGTTCCCAGGAGACCAGCCTCTCCCGGAGCCCCTTCTGCCCCCTGAGTGGTACCCAGGTGGGCAGGGCACCATCACTGCACCATGGCACTGGTGGCGTTCACCACAGTGGCCGCGGGCGCTGCCAGCTCCACCAGCGCCTCATACGTCCCCACCACAAAGCCCACGAAGCCGAAGAGGCTGATGATGATATCCTTGGTGATGATGAGGGGGTGCATGCCTTCAGAGTAGTAGGTGGCTATCTCCAGCAGCGGGGGAAAGATGAGAGCCAGGGCGCTGCTGCTGATGGAGCCCACCAGCGAGATGACGATGTCCAGGCGTGGGATGAGGATGGCCAGGACGCCTGGAGAAGGAGCAGACATCACATTAGCATGGATGACTCCCAGATGGCCAAGACCCTCCTTCTCTGATCGAAAGTAAGCACAACCCCACTGCAGGGATCTGCTTGAATCCTCCCTCTCTGCCCTTCTCCCTGACACAAGAGCTTTGAAGATGGGGTTGCATGTACTTTCTCCTCCCCAACAAACAATTAAGCCATTGCACTGAGTTAATGAAGCACAGCATGCAGACCGAACCCTTCCTGTCACCCTGGGCACCAGTGAGCTGCAGGGCTGAACAGGATGGGTGCCCCAGCAAACAGCTGCCGCTGGCAGAAGAGCAGCCACGGCATCCCCAGCGCCCTGTTAAAGCCAGGACTCCTGCCCCCCACACCTGGGGAGCTGTAAAACCTCAAAAACCCCATGAAAGCAGGAGAAGGGAAGAAAAAGCCCTCTCCCCCCACCCTGAATACATCGGTGTGGTTTGCATGCGTTTAGAGCCGCTCCAGCAGCAAAGCGCCCACGGCACAGCCCTGGGGAGAACATTTGTTAGGTAAAATCTGCAGCCAAGCAAAATCCCCCGGGAGACTTCTGACAGCTCGGCACTTAGCAGGACAAACTCTGCTCCCTCTGCTCCTGCTCGGGGCCAGGAGAGCACAGAGGGATGGTGCCTTCTCCTTCCAACCAGCCCACAGCCACCACCACAATGCCCCTTGGCACCATACACTGAGCAAGCTCCTCATCTGAGGCAACCTCAGCACTCGAGAGCATCACTGCTGCTTTTGAGACGAACAAAGCCTGAGGAGAAGACACCCAGAGCTTTGCAGAGCATCCTCTACAAGCCAAGCAGGCTTCAGTATTTAATCAAATATTGGTTTATTGCTTTGAAAGCTCTGCTTAGAAATAGGAGACACCTGGAAACACGGCAGCTACTGCCTCGGTGGAGAAGGGGAATCTCAGGGCTCCTTACTAGAGGGGTTTGGTTTTGCCCTGGCAATCAGCCACAGGCTGTTGGAGCCTCCCTGGGCCAAAGATCACACACAGCACCACAGGAGATGGAATGCTTGGGAGGCTGACAACAGGCACAGACACAAATAAGAGATGCTCCTGCACAACACCACACTCCAGCCCTGCTGTCATCTGGATAAGCCTAGAGACAAACCTCCCCTCCACCTTGAGGGACAGCAGCAAAGGCCCCCACTAAGCTGACCTAGAGGAAGTTTACCTCAGTGCTCAGCCCTGCACACGGCCAAAGGAGGGCTCTGCTAGGTCTCTGCTGCAAGCAACGTCCCTGCTCCAGTAGCCTGCAGGAGGAGCAGAGCAGTCCAGACCAGCAGCATCCTCAGCCCACCCCACACGGCTCTTTGGACTGGAAGCAAACAAAACTATGAACCCCCCTCTAAATGAGGCATTGCTGAAGCACCAGCTGCAGCCTGCAGCCTCCGGGCCAACGGTCATGCTTTCCACAGGTATTAATTCAAAGGGGTTTTAAGTGTGCTGGTTTTGAAGTCTAAGCTTAAAAGACACCAAATTGCATCCTCTCTTTGGAAGCCAAAGCCAAGGTGCAGGCTTGTTCTGCAGCCACGAATTCAGCTGATGAATATTCATGCAACCCCCCCTAATTGCTTTTATCCTCAGCAACAGCCACAGTCATCACTTACAGGGAAGAGTAAGGGGAGGAGGTACCAAGGAACCAGCATCCCTCCAACAACACCAAGACAGGAGGGCACAGCCACTGCCAGTGCCTGACGCAATCCCACTGCTCCAAGCCTTCACTGCCCTGGCCACGCAAACTCCAACAGCCTCCAAGAGAGGCTCCAAGCCCAACCACAGCACTGGGGTAGCCAGAGCACATGGCCCAAGCACAGCAGGATTTCATCCCTGCACTGTCCCTCCAGCTGCAGGCATTGGGACAGAAGGTGCTTCACGAACTCAGCACAGAGGAGATGGGGTTTTACCCACCTCTGTCAATGCAGAACTTCTGGCCCATCATTAGTGAACGCCCAGAAACCAGCAGCACGCTGCTCTCAGCCAGCTCCAGTGCTCTTCAGTTAGCATCACACTCCTCTCAAACCCAAACCAAAGCCAGCTAAGATGCAGGGAAGGTCCCTGATGCTCAACTCTGGTGCATCAGCAGCATCAAGCCATCGAGAAAAGCTCTTTTTCAGCAGATGACGCCAGGGAGCTCAGTCAAGCATCTCAGCTGTGCTAACAGCAAGGATTTAGCCTTCAGGAATCAAGGCCAGCTAAAATCAAATACTTCTCCACCTAATTTGCTCCATGCCTTTTCCAAAGGTCCACCAGGCTCAAGCCCACCAGCTTGCTCCACCAGAGCCTCACTGCAGGCACCAAATGATGTAGAAAGCTTGCTCCTCCACTAAGAAGACCAGTCCCATATAAAGCAGGCAGAGGACCACTGCTGCAACTACTTGGAGGCCACTCTGGCCCACTGGCTTGCATTAGCAAGGTCCAGGAGGCTCCCTGCAGTGAGGGCTTTAGCAGCAGGGCCAGAGGCAGTAAGGCAAGGGGTGAAAGTGCTTGGCACCACCAACCCACAGCAGGAAGGAGGTCCCACATCCTTGTCCACAGACAAGCTGCTTTGTACTCACAGGTCACACCAGCCAGGGCCACCCTGAGGAGCAGGTTGACCAGCCAGCCCCAGCGCTCTGGCACCCGGGCAATGAGGGGGGGAATGATGATCTCGGCAGGCACATAGAACTGCACGGCATAGGTGATGAAAATCCCAAAGGAGAAGAGCAGCTTGACAGCTTGGTACAGCCTGCAAATGAGAAGGAGACCCAGTGAGACATGCTCTGCTCCAGCGCCCATGGCATCAACAGCAGAAAGCAGAAGGCAAATGATCATCCAACAAGGGCTTTTGTGTAACAATAGCTCTCCCCTCCTGAAGAGTCTTCTGGAAAATCAGGGGTGATTCATTCAAGTCCATAGACCCCTTTTTGGGCAAGAGATTTCAAGAAGACAGCACAACCTTCAAGCCACAGCAACACATACCTAATCAGACGCTTTTAGTCTGGAATCAGCAAGGAATCATCAGGCCAGGAGCTGGGCCTGCAGCCTCTCAAGTGCTGCTTCCCCTTGGGAAAACTCATGGACACAGATACGGAGAGTTCTTTGAAAAATGAAACAAATAAACAACCAACCAACCAGGACAAACCACTGTCCTGCTCCTGACTCATTACAAGGCACAGGGAAAGACGAGGAGTCCTTGGCCAAGGGACCAGGAGCCAAACTTGATGCTCAACAAGTTAAGGCACCCACCTACATTTCTAGATGCTCATGTTGCCACACTGCCCTTGGCTGCACAAAATAAGACCTCCAGGTACCTTGCTCCCTGTGTAGCTGTGCACCATCCTCTCCACTCAAACAGGCTGCACTCTGCAAGGTCTGCAGTGGCACAGGGTGGCCTTCTCCATGATTGCTGCCCACAGCCAGCACCTAAATACCCATTAGCACTGGTACTGGCTGCAATCCTGACTTTTGGCCAGTGACCCAGAATGAAGTTGCAGCTATTCCCAGAGGTTCCTCGCCTTGACCTCCATCCAGCCTCTGAGCTGAAAGAAGAAAAAGCTTCCTTTTCTCCTATTTGTAACCAGCTGGATTCTGGTTATAACCGGAATCCTGTTATAACAGGAGATGAAGAATACCTTCAAAGAGGCTTAGCTGCAGCCATGAATATTTCACAGGTTTCGATTACTGCTTGGCTTCTGAGGAGGGGGAAGAGGACAGAACCACTGGGATAAGTCTGGGCTTACAGAGCAAATGGGATACAAACATCACCACCACCACCTGCAACTGAACCTCCTCCATAAAACAAAACCAGCAGCTATTTCAGGCATGGTGCATGATACATGTCTGGGGGGAAGACAGCTAAAAGAGCAGTTTGGGCTGAGCAGGAGGAAGGCAGAGCACAGACAAGCTGCAAAAAGCACCTTAGGCTCACCCTGAGTCTGATCTCATCATGACCCACATCCTACAAGCGATGCAGCAGTGGACAAGCATAGCTGCAGGACAAAGCCAGTTGCAGGTGGCCAAAAAGCCACCTCCCAGCCCAGTCCCCTCCCTGAGCTCCCCAGCAGCTGAAAATGCCTCTCCAAAAGAGCAGTGATATCCAGTTACCTCATATATGGCCCTAACCATTCCCCAATGCAAGACATGCTGATCAAGCAGGAAACACGGGTCCTGCCCATACTACTTGGGTAAATATGAAGTGGATCCAAGCTGAGGAACGTATCTGGCTCCCTTTAACTTCTTTGGGCCCAAGCCAGTGCCCCTCTGTATGCCGATTCTCAACATCCAGCCGCTACAACAGCAGCCTCAAGACAGAGAAGTATTCACATGCAAGGCAACTCTGAACATTAGTGGCAGAGCCTGGTGCAGTCAAACATTTCCCACAATCACAGAGGATGGAGGTAGGGATAACCCAAGTGAATGGGACCAGATCAGATGTATTCAACATTGTGCCCAACATCAGCCTGAAGTTCATTTTATCATCTATGAAAGAGCAGGGTAATCAGAGAGAGGTACTGTTACCTGGGAAGAATCATATCCACCTTCAAGAAGACTGAGGGAAGCTACAGGCTAATCAGCCTCACCTTGATCTCCAGAAAAGTATGGGCTAAGTCCTTCTGACATTCTTTTCCAGGCACAGGGTGAACAGCCACTGGGGATTTGCCAAGGGGCAATCATGGATATACTTTCATCAGTGAACCTGGGTGAACTCTCAGCAACCCAGAGCATGCTCTCAGCAAGCTCCCAACAAGACTGAATTGGAGGGAACGACTGACACACCTTGGAACAGGACCTAAACTCAGGCAAAGTTCAAAAGCAAACACAAAATCCCACACATAGGAAAGGCTGGGGCCCAGCTTCCCATCTGGCCAGAATAGGACCTGGAGGTCTTGGTGGGCAGCAAACTGACCATGAGCCAGCAGCAAGACCTTGCAGTGATTAAGGTCAATCACATTCCAGGCTATGCTAGCAAAAGCATAGCCAGCAGGTTAAGGGTTACTCTCATTAGGAGCTTGTGAAGCTGCATCTTGAGTATCCAGTGTCCAGTCTTGAGATTCCTAACGCAGCAAGTTGAAAGGAGGCTACTAAGATAGCTGTGGCTGGAGTACATGATACACAAGAAGATGCTGCAAGACCTGGACTCATTCAGCATGAAGAGAAAGTCACGGGGGATGTTATTGCTGTCTTCAGCTACCTATAACTAAGGCATGGTGAAGACAGAGACAGGCTCTTTTCAAAGCTGCAACAGGACAGAGCTGCATCCCAAAAGGGTAGTTAAGCACCAGAACAAGGGCCTGGAGAAGTGAGGAACCTCACTCCTTACTGACATTCAATATTTAACTTGGCCCTGCTTTGAGCAGGAGGGTGGACTCAATATCTCTGGTGGACAGTGCTCTCCTAAGCTGAATTTGCCCTGTGGTTCCATAAGTAAACTAAAGACAAAGCTACCTTGAGAGTCCAGAGTGCGCCCAGATAGCCACAGGTGACTTGAGTGCACAGTAGCCTTGAGCCACCTCTACCCCACACCTTCAAGCTGTATTTTTAGCAAAGCGATGCTGTAAAACCATAAAGTGTTCCAAGGCAATCTACAATTAAGAGGTGTCATTAAAATGTTACAGAGGAAGGTTGGCTACCAAACCTCCCCATCAAGAACCATGACAAGCTCAAAGGGCATTTTAAATACCAAGAGGAGAAACAGCTTAAGCCCTTGCTCGAGCTCTATGCAAGGCCCTGGAAAGGCACTGCTCTGCCAACCACAGCAACTACTTGCCTAACCCAGATGGCCACCCCAAGCCATTCCAACAAGCTGCAAGAAATGGTGTACACTCCTTGGACCACAAGCTCTGTCATTACCTACCTTCAACTGGTTATATGCAACCAAACATCTTCCCCCTCACTAGAGCATTTCTTCACTCTTCAGAAGACGTGGTGAAGTAAAGCTTCTGAGGATGCAAGGAGGGATTTCTGCATAGCAGTGCAGGGTTGTGGAGGCTGTGGTTAGAGCTGAGTATTGAGAACCGACATGCTCCTTATTTGAGGAAGCTGTGGTTATAGAGAAATGAGGCTGGAAAAGCCCTTAGTCACCCTGTAACCCAATGATTCCTGACATGCTCATCAAATCTGCTCTAGAGACTTCCAGGCAATGGCTACAGCCAAGGAAGGATGCAGCATCTGTGCCATGTTTCCCACACTGCAGGCAAACCCCAGGACTTTTCACCAACAACCCTTACAAACAGCTTCTGCAGCACAACACCATTACTGCCGGGAAAGAAACCCACATGCAAAGCGGGATGGGCAAAACACTCATTTCAAGAGCAAGTCCTCACCCATCACCTACAGGCGGGCTTGGTTTTGTTTTCCAGAAAAGCCCTTTGACAGAAAGCATGGATGCTCCTAGAAACACGCATTTGAACTAGGAGCTTCCTGCAGCCTGGCAAGTCACAGAAATCCCATCACCCTCTTTCTAAAGGAACACCATCCTCTAGAGCAAACAAAGCTGAAATCTCTCACCGAAGTCCCCATGCAGCCTTACAGGTCAGCAGATGTCATTAGTCTGTGGCACAACCTGGTGCCTGCAGAGCCCAAGGCCTGGGTCTGACCTGCTTTCCACCTTCAGGAGAAGCAGCAGCACTTCATCCCCTTCACACTTCCCTTCAGCTTGCTGAGAGGACAGGATTCACCCCTACTGTGCTGGAATGGTGGGACCCAGGCAAGTTTTCCCACCAGCTCCATCCCTCCTCACTGACAGGAGGATCCTGGCAGAGCTGCAGCCCCTACAGGGGACAAGGCAAGGCTCTCGGCAAGAGCAGGCCCTTCAGCCACACCAACACGCAGCAGTTCAGTCACTACACAGACCCGGCATGAATGAGAGTCTGTGCACTCAAGTTGAAAGAAACCCTCCTAGCAGTAATCAAAGCAAAACCAGGCTCTATTTCTTCAAATCTTAAGGTCCTTTCCAACCCTAACTATTCTATGATTCTAAACGCTTGCTTTCTTCAGAGCTCCAGCTGCACTGTTCTACACAGTCAGCACATGGAAGCCCAACAGTGACTCACAATGACAGTCCTGCCCAAATCTATTTCAGCAATGGGGAAGAGGCAGCGAGTCACGGTGCAAGGTGATGGGCAGATGCTAACAGCACAGAGGATGGGCTGGGGAGGGGGACAGGCACCCCCAGCTCCAAGTCTCACTCTGGTTTCTTGCAGGATTTCAAGGCAGCAGAGACATCAAAGAGAAACTGTTGAACTTCAGATGCCCCCAGGCGAACCCTGTTGCTGCAGAATGGCTTTCCAAGAAACCTTGTGGCATCAAAGCCAACCCGCAGCCCCAGCTCCGCACCAAAACCTTGCGGCATCAAAGCCAACCCACAGTCCCAGCTCTGCACCAAAACCTTGTGGCATCAAAGCCAACCCGCAGCCCCAGCTCCGCACCGAAACCTTGTGGCATCAAAACCAACCCGCAGCCCCAGCTCCGCACCATGTGCTGGAGGTGCTGCCATGCAAATGGAACCTCTGCAGAGCTTCCCTCCAGCTCCTCCTTGCCTGTCAGCACCACATCCTGCCCCACAGACACCCCAAAGCAGTGTGTTTAAGAAGCAACAGAGATGGGTTTTTCAGGATTTCCTCATATAATCCCAGGTGGAGCAAGCTGGAAAAGGCACTTATTCTCAATACTTGCATGCTCCACACTTCTTGTCCAAAAGGCAAAAAAACCTGCTTGCATATCCCCTCTGGGATGAATATGGAGCTGTGACACTGAACAACCACTCAGCCTGCACAAAGCCCAGCCAGCTGCTGCAAGAGCCACCAGCTTCAGCAAGAGAGCAGAGAATCCCTCCAGGTTACAGCAGGTACAGAGTCAGGCCATGTGTATTTCCAGCATCTCAAGAGGCCTCGCCAGACCCCAGAGGATCACAGACAGGTTTGGGGAGCTGCAGAGCTCGGCACCCACAGGAAGGAAGGGATATCCTCATGTCACCAGCACTCACAGGCAAAGTGTTGGCTCCAGATGAGCCACATCCAGTCACAACGTGGAGCCCAGGAGTGGGAGTTTGAGCCCCAGGGCTGCAAGCACAGATCCCAGCCCACACGTGCAGAGGTCACATCTCGCCCCCTCTGGGAGCTCCCAGCCTTGGGGGAGTTTTCCAAGTTCTCCATGTGGGGAAGAGAAGTGGGTTTTGCACAGATCAACCACCTTTTGATATGGCTGCACAGGGGCTGTACTCAACACCTCCCAGGCAGAGCAATGCTTAGCCCCCAAAAAGATGCCACAAGGCTCCAATAAAAAGGCAGGAGCTGCATCTACCCAGACAGGGACGACCAGGAACCCCAGGGAAGCAGCCTGAGCTGCAAAGCCAATACCAAGCTCAGACGCCACAGCAATGAGCCTCTCTTCACCCTATACATCAGGATAACCCTTGTCAAGCCCCTTTGGACAGTTTGAATACACCACGGTTGATCCTTTCCGAAGCTCATTCAGATCATTTCTCCTAAGGAACAATGTGCACTGCTGCTCCCTCACCTCCCTTTCTCCTTACCTCTGGCCCCTGCACACCCCATGGGAACTCACCAGCAGTTGGGCAGGTTGAGTGTTAGGCTGGCCTGAATGTCTGCCCCAAAGCGCAGGTACCCCAGGACGCTCAGGCTGATGTACAGGATGGTGACAATGGTCATCCCCACATAGAGGATGATTGGGAACTGACGGGGGTTCTTCATCTTGTTTTCCAAAGGCAGCACCTGGGAAAAGAGAAGGAGGAGGAGGATGACAACAGAGCAGCATGGTACCCCTGTTCCTCTATAGCCCTCAGCCCTGGAAAGCAGGAGGGGCAGCCCCATGGCCAAGCACAGCTCCCCATGCCAGGAGATGGGATGGTTACACATGGAACCCAGCTGAAAAAGCCCATGTACTGGAGATCCGATTTCTGTGCTCCCACTTGAGACCTTCGCACTTGGCATGGCAAGTCTTCAGTGGGATCACTCATGCCCTTGCCTTAAGGAAGGGACCTGCTCCCTCCCTTTTGCAGCAGCTGTGTCCATTAGTACCTGGCATCTTGGGGCGACACCATCCACCCCATACCCTGGCTGCATTCCACTCTGCACTTCAAAATAGGCCAGCCATACCCACACAGACAGGCCCATCATGTTCCATTGTCTTACTTTACCTGTGGACCTGGAAAGACCAAGAAACTTTCTCCCCTTTTATCAAGTTTGGACACATTTCAACCAAACAGGGCAATAAAAAAGGAAGGGCAGAAGCAAGTCCCTCACCTCTCTACTACTGACACTTGCTTTCAAATATAAGACTTCAGCAAACATTTTATAGCTGTCCTTGGGTGGCAGGACTTCAAGGACAGACACAGCAGCAAGCTGGTGAGGAGGCAGGACCAGAAAAGCTTTTATTTGCTTCCCCTCCTCCAAATCACACGAGGAAGAGAGCATTTGTGCCTCACTGCCAGAAAGGGCCCTCTGCCCCAGGCACAGCATTCAGTAAACACTCCCCCTGTAATGGATTGGGCCCTCTCCAGCCCCACGTTTACAGTCAGCTTACATGGAGAGATGAAAACATTTTCTCCCCCTTTGAAGGGAGCTCCCGGAAACAGCCCACAACAGCTCTAGAGCCATTAAGCTCTCCACCCACCCAGCCAGCTTTTTTCCACAGACACAGCAGTCTATTTACAGCATCTTGTATGTGTTATACAAATCCAGCCCCGCAGCAGGCTGAAGGGTGATCTTGAAGCCTCCACAGCAGAGTGGGAAGGAACTGATCACACTTCTTTGCATCATGCTTTTTGGCATCCCACTTAGGGAGCTTTAGGATCCAGCCTGGTAACAAGGCTCAGCATGATCCCTCATCTGCAGGTCAGCCAGCAGAGCCCAAGGCAGCTGCCAGTGCAATTCCCAGCAGAGCCCTATCTACTGCCAGATACAGCCACCTTCAAAGCAGCAAACAACCTCCTGAGGTTTGCAGCATGTGCTCCTCCAGCAACAGGGTCTGACCCAGGAGATAGCCTGGAGGCTAAAGCTAACAGCCTCATCCAGATTTTGGGCTACTGTCAGAGAAGTTCATCTGCAAATACAGCTGCAACACAGGGGCTGTGGCAAGCTCAAGCATGGGCTGAGCCTCCTGTGCAGGCAGCCCCATTGCCACACGCCAAGACTTACCACCCCGATGCCTTCGAAAGCAAAGATCGCAGTGCCAAAAAACAAAGGGTAAGTCTTCCAGGCTGCTGCTAGAGGCAGGTCACTGGGGTCAGGAATGCCCTGGAAAAGAGCCCATGCAGAGTTCAGATACAGGGAGGATGGGAAGGACCTGGCTTGCTCCCATCACTCCCCAACAGAGACCCATGCCACAGGGAAAACCCTGTGGAGCAGAGGGTAACCACTTTGCCCACGGGAACAAACATCATCCCACAGTGTGCAAACACCCTCTTGTTGAGTTCCCTTCACCTGCCAAAACACAAGACAGCACAGAAATGACAGAAGGAGCTGTACACACTTACCCTGACAATGTACTGGTAGATCACGACAAGGCTGCCAAGCATGGCCACATTGGCCAGCATGGAGAAGATGGACAGGACCTTGAGATTCTGGATGAATGTGAGCAGCACCACAAAAGGCAGGAGGGACAGCATGTACAGCCGGGAGTCCATGGTGGGGGTCATGGCCACTGTCCTATTCAAGCTGCAGTCATTGGTGGTCCCATTTGCAGCAGATATGACCTGGGGAAGCACAGGAAAGCTTGATGAAACCCATTGTGCAGGTGTGAAAGGATCTTGGCAGCCCATCCCAGTGGGTCAGAATGCCACTCCATCAGCTCACTTTCAAGCACAGCTAGTTGATTAAAACCAGAGCAATGCAGGTTGAAGTATCCTGAAGCAAATGCCTCACTAGGATCAGAGGTGGGATTAGCCACAGCATCTGAGCTGAGACAGCAAAACCTGCCTGAGCCCAAGCTCAGTGAGCACGTGAACATGGCAGCCGAGTGCACCAAGGGCAAAGGCTGGTTTGTGCTGCTGACAAGGCCAGTTGAGAAGAGAGGAAGGAGACATTAAGTGCTGTTTCCTCAAGGTCCTTTTCCTCTTGCTTCACCACATTGCACAAGCCCCTTCAGTCATTCGGTTCCCTGTTCCACTCAAAGATATCTGGAAGTTACTGCTGGCCTCCAACTTTGCTTTCTTCATAGGAAATCACCCTTTCTTTGGGTCTGTCATTCCATAGGCACTCCATCCTATGTGCTCACCCCTAGAAAGAGTTCTGCCCCAGGTATTCAGTGGCTGAGCCATCCCTCCTAAGACCAGAGGCACACTGTGGATCACCAACACAACCACAGCCAAGCTGGTTTGGGTACAAGGTGCTGGCTGGCCACTGCAGCAAAGGGCTACCTGCAAACTAATTCAAGCTGCTCTGGACCATGTCCTGCCCCAGAGGAGAGGCTAAAGAGCTCCTGCACATATCAGCATTCTCCATGGGAGAGGGCAGCACAGAGCCCCAGCCTGCCCTGCCTCTCCACAGCTTGCTCCAAAGCCATTTTCCAAACCAAAGCTCTACCCAGCACAGCAGCAATGATCTCGCCTAAGGTACCACCCGCGCCATCGCTCCCATCTCACACACCAGTCCCCACCACAAAAAGAAACAAGCAACACTCCCCACCCAAAAAATTCCAAAGCCAAAGCCAAGGGGATTCCCAGTCGTGGGAGCAGCAGTGTGGCAGCAACAAGATCCCTGTTGCAGCAGAGCAGGAGCACAAAGGGGAACAATGCTGAGCAGCACTTGCAAGGCACTGAGATGCTAGAGGCTGGGAACAGGGATTCCTCATTCCCAGTTTCTTACAGCACAGGAGGCAAACAGTTCAGAGCTTCTCTTTATTTCTTCCTGGAAGAAGGAAACTCTTTCCCTACAGATGTAATTAAGTTCTAGACCCATGGGATGAGGAAAGAAACTGGAATGCAAATGGGTGCAGGAAAGGGAGAAGAGGGGTTGACAGCAGGCCCTGGTATCCATACGTCACCCACCTACACAGAGTATCATACAGCAATTAACTGAGGTGGGCAGGACATCACAGGTAGTGTCCCCTGTGTCACCTCTCTCTTGTCTTCCCTCATTAGGAACAGCCCCTGCTTCCCCTCAGGACACGGATGTTTTCAGTGCCTCTGCACACGGAACAAAGGCACAGACAGGGCTTCCCAGAGAAACCTGCCCTGTTTGAACAGGAAAACCTCTGATCCTTCAAAACACCCGGGCAATACCTTCCTGAGCAGCATCAGCTATGGAAACCAGACCTTTGGTGGAGAACAGAGCTGTGACACAGGAGCTAAGAATAACCCAAACACCTCCACACACCCTCTCGCCTTCCCCTTGCTCCCAAAGAAAGGGGTAAACCTAACCTGCTTCAGATTGTCAGCCAGAAAGACAAAGTACACGCAGCAGAAGCCCAGCTGAGTGATGATCAGGAAGAGTCCCACCAAGCGCCTAGAAGAGGAAAAAAGAGACGATCTGTTAACCAGGCCATGCAGAAATGAGAGCACGCTTGGGCTGCTTGGGGCTGACGTGGACACTGCAGTGAAGCTGCTCTCTCCAGAGGTTCAGGTGTGCAGGTAAGGGAATAAGTTCACCTCTCTTACGATGATCTGTCAAAGGAGGTGATCCTGCCCTTCTACTCTGCTCTCGTGAGACCTCACTTGGAGCATTGTGT